>CM053266.1:31453560-31475250 GCA_028583415.1 Protea cynaroides | reverse complement strand
TTTCATTTTTACAAATTTATAAAAAATTATAAAAAAAAGAGTTTTTTTTTTTCTTTTCTTTTACCTTTTCCCTAACCTACAAATATTAGAAGTGAATTGTCAACAATAACACTAGGTCGTGGTCGATTTTCAGCTCACTTAAAATATTTTCACTATTTACAATATATATATATATATATATATATTCCATTTCTTCAAATAAGAATACTTGAAAACGCAAAAAGATTTGTAAGCCCGCAGTTTGCGGATTGTTTCCTATGCTTTTTCCCATAAGTGTCTCTTTCTTCTTGGTATTTTTTCTTTTCACCTTGATCTTAGGATTCACATCGTCTCCTCCCAATGTTCTGCGAGGATGTGATAATCCCATCTGGATAGTCAACACGTGGTTCTCGGGTGAATTCTAGACCCACGTTCGAGTCGACACCCCTGTCAACTTAGCTTGTTGACTAAGTATCGCTTTGAACGTGGGTTTAAGATTCACCGAGAACCACGTATTGGCCATCCAGATGGGATTGCCGCTATCAACACCGGGAGGAGAGGATGCGAATCCCCTGACCTTGTAAGTCATAACATTGATGATAGTCATGATACCAATTCCTCTATATTGATTGGTGTATTTTGAGTATTATTGATATCATTTTTATACGTTGATTGATGTTGGTTGGGAGATTCCTCCCAACTAGCAACTTGAGGAAGCATTCCTCTTTAACAAATTGAAATTAATATGTGGCCCAAACTCGTGGTAATTCCCACTTTTACCCTCCTTTCTCTTTCTTACTCTTCGCTCTTAATACTCGTAGTTCTAATGAATGTAAAATTCATGAGTTTGAATCACTTGCATGTATCTGTACTTTTCACAATGTCGTATCATAGTCGATGAAGTGTGGGACCCACTTTAGAATGTGGGACATATTAAACATAAACGAGAATAGAATCCTAAGAAAGATACAAGTTCGTACAGGAGAATTATTCTCATGTTACATCACCCAAAAAATAAAAGGTCAAACCATTAGTATATATTTTTACCCAAAGGAAAAAAAAAACCATTAGTATAAGTACATAGTATAGAAATCCTCTCCCGCCTGAGTTTGGGCGGGAGAGTTGGCGGTCCGGATGGATAGCCGTCACCTGGCTCTCGGGTGGATCCGAGCCCTCCATCCAAGCCGACACCCTAGCCGACAAGCTGAGCTGACAAAGGTGTCGGCGCGGATGGAGGGCTCGGATCCACCCGAGAGCCAGGTGGCGGCTATCCATCTAGGCCGTCAACTCTCCCACCCAAACTCAGGCGGGAGAGGATGTGGATCCAAATACATAGGACAAAGACTGCACGTGCTCCCATTGGTTGAGTTGCTACACGTTCGCATGTAGTATCTCCTACCCATATACATATGACATATTATATATAGGCTAACATTTGTTGTCGGATTAGATTTCCGTTTCACAACATAAAATATTGAGAAATTAATGTGTAGTTGTAGAGATTTCCCTTGTTTTTTTTGTTAGGTACACGGATTAGCTAGGCATTCAATGTTATTTTAACAAGCGTAACTAGGGGCGCTAATCGGTCGGGCTAATCGGTATTTACTAATTTAACACTTTGCACCGTGATCAACATGTTTAATTAATTGATCTTGATTTGCGAGACATTGATTTGTTTATATTTGGTCCGATCAGTCTAGATCCCTAATCGGTCTTATGTTAATCCGTTCAATCGGTTTATTATTGTCTATAATCGGTTATCTTTTTTCGGTCTTATGTTCAGTTATACTATTCGATTTTATGCTCAATTGTAATCGATATATTTTGTCATAAATCCAACCCATCGATTTGTCCTTACTCACAAATGAAAATTGTTTGTGAATAATGGTAAAAAAAAGAGGGATCAAAATATGAATTTTAAAAAACATGTTACATGTAGCCGTAACAGTCTCTTAGCATCATCTCCTAAAATCATGTCACCTTAGAGACTAGGATATCAAAAGACCAATTGCAATCTCATTTAGTATGATTATATTCATTGCAAATTCAATGTTCACATGTAAGTGGAAAAATGGGTGGGAAAAGTAAGGGGGAAAAGTAAGTGGAAAAAAATAGAGGAAGAAACTTATATATGTCTTTAATTGGTTTTTAGTCGATTTATACCAACTCGGGCTTTAATTGGTCGGTCTGATTGGGCGACCATCGAGTTGCACCCCTACACCATGAACGACCTATTATTAATTGGTCCAGTCCTAGGACCGACACGTTTATTAAACGGTTCGGCTCGATGAAGTTTTTAACTTGTCGGCCCGGTTAGGGGGACACGGTGTGGTCCCAAATTGACACCCCTAAATGTAACCATAATGGATGGTGTTATATCTATTACAAAAAAATCCTTTGTCTGGCTGCCAAGTAATAGTGAGGATTCCATTTAAAGATGTAAATGGATAGTCGAAAATCGAATTCGATTCGAATCCGCATTCATTTAAAAGAATCTGAATCTGAACAATCAGACTCTTATACGAATTCAGATGGATGAAATCGAAGGTGAAGCCAGATTCAGTTATCACTTAAAAAGAACTAATATAATCCATTCCGATATATATATATATATATATATATATATATATATATATATATATATATATATATATATATATATATATATATATATATATATATATATATATATATATATATATATATATATATATATATATATACTCTCTTTATTTTCTTGGGGAATGAAAAAGGGACGTGGATCGGTGGGGATTTTTCATAGGGAAAGAAAAATGTAATTAATTATTTTCTTTTTTAGGTAATATGGGGAAAGATAAAGGACGTGAGTAAGTGGGGATTTTTCATATAAGGAAAAAGAAAGGGACTTGGGGAAAGGCTCGACACCAAGAACTGTTTATATTTTTATATTTTATTTTATTTTGGTAGGTTTTCAATGAGTTATACTGTTTTTGTCAAATGACATCACTGTGAGTTTCTAGAGGAAAGTTTCCTTCCAAAGTTTCCTTCCAGACGTTTCTCTATAACCTATCGTTTCAGATTGTAGTAGTCAACATCTGCAAGTGGAAGAAAGTGGAAGAAATATCGGAGGAATAGGAGTCACTGATCTCAAGACTTTAAAAGCTTTGATCGAAATCTGATAGAAAAGGGAATGCTAAATTCTTTCCATTCTTGAGTGAACCTTATAGAAAACAATCAAATAGAGAATAATATTTGAAGCACAATAAAATCCAGACGCCTAACACAAGAAATTTTTATGTAGAAAACTTCCCTAATGTAAGGAGTAAAAACTACGGACCGTAGTCCATTCAAATATTTTCACTATCACCAATATAAGAATAGAAGAGTCTTCTCTAGTTAGAACTAGAGGTATATAATAATATCATTCCTCTAGAACACAATATTCTTGGCATATATCATCAAAAACATATAGAACAACATATTTTAGAAATACACTATCAATAGCCCAAATACCAAAATGAAGATTGAAAGAGATCTCACCCGAATAGGTGAAAACGTTGATTATTGGACTGATCTAGAAGACTCCAATCGTCAATTGCACCATTCAGAATGAAGAACTTTCAGTTACGAATCTGCTATCTAAATTTCAGCTCAATCGGACCACGGATGACCTTTCGATCCTCACCTTGATTGAAACCTTGTAACTTTCTTCTCTTTTCTGTTTTGGGCGTAGAGCAACTCACAAAACTACTCTTTTCATAAAGAGCAAGGGTACTTAAGTAACTTTACATCAGACTTCCTACTACTGAAGCATATGAAACTCTTTCCATGTTTTCCTTCTCTTCTTGAGTAGACGGGCTCTGCTTGGTACATAATCTAAAGTGAATAGCAACAGAAGAGCTAACCACTTTAGTTTTGTCCATCTTAAATCTTTGAAGTACTTTTTCTATGTACTCTTCTTAAGACAACCATAATGTCTTGGTATTCATGTCTCGAATGATTTTGATGCAAAAAATTTGTTTTGCTTTTTTCAAGTCTTTCATGGTGAAAGACTTGCTCAACTATTTCTTTCACTTGTCAATTCTTTAAGCATTATTGTCAACAATTAACATGTCATCTACATAAAACAAAAGAATAATAAAATCATCATCAGAGAAATTTTGAACAAAAACATAATGGTTAAAAGTAGTTTTTCTGTAGCCTTGCTCCTCCATAATTGAGTTAAACTTCTTATACCATTATTTCGATGCTTGGTTCAAGCCATAAAGACTTTTATTCAGTTTGCATACATGCTTATCTTTTCTTTTTACCTCAAAATCCTCTGGTTGCTCCATATAGATCTCCTTCAATTCACCATGAAGGAAAGCTGTTTTTACATCCATTTGCTCAACCTCTAAGTCAAGACTAGCTACTAAAACAAAAACCACCCGAATGGACGACATATTTACAACTGGAGCGAAGATCTCATCAAAGTCAATGACTTTCCTTTGATTGAATCCCTTGACCACCAATCTAATTTTGTACCATGGAAGTGGGTTGTGTTCTTCATGCTTCACCCTATACACCGATTTGTTTTTCAAAGCTCTCTTGTCCTTAGGTAATTTCACTAACTCAAAAATATGATTCTCATGCAATGACTTCATCTCATCTTGCATTGCTTCAATCTACTTATCCTTGTGTTCATCTTCCATTGCTTCTTCAAAGCATTCGGGTTCTCCTCCATCAGTCAATAATACATATTCAATTATAAAATATCGTGTGAAAGGCTATCTATCTCTGATAAACCTTCTGATTGAAACATGTGGTGGAATTTCCGGTATTAGCAGCTACTCATAAGAATCATGAATTGTCTCAACTTGTATGAGAATATCAATATCACCTGTATCATGTTGATCATTTTGATCCTCATCTCCAACTTGTTCAGGCACCGATTTTGGAGGGACTGGATCTAAAGTTAATTAAATCATCATTGTGTTGAGACACTGTCTTCTCTGCCTTATCAATATCCTGTATAGTATGATTTTCCATAAATACAACATCTCGATTTCTGATAATTTTCTTCACAATCGGATCATAAAATTTTGCCAAATTCATCTTGAACATAACCCACAAATACACACTGTCGTGTCTTGACATCAAGTTTAAACCTCTCATCTTTGAAAATATGCACAAATGTCTTGCATCTAAAGATACGCAAATGATCATAAGAAATATCCTTACCTGTCCAAATTTTATTTGACACATTATATTATAGCAGAACACATGGTGACATGTTTAACAAGTGTACAACTATACTCAAAGCCTCACCCCAAAAGGATCTTGGCAGCCTTGTATGTGAAAGTAAGCATCTGACCCACTCTACCAGTGTCATGTTCATTTTCTCTGCCAAACCATTCAGTTGAGAAGTTTTTGGAGGTGTCTTTTGATGTCGAATACGCTGTTTTTTGCTGTAATCATCAAATGATCACGTATATTCTCCCCCATTATCTGTGCAAATGTATTTCAATTTCTTACTAGTCTGTCTCTCAACTAAAACCTGGAATTGCTTAAATACATTTAGCACTTTATCTTTTGACTTCAATGTATAAATCCATAATTTTCTTGATTGGTCATCAATGAATATTACGAAATAGAGAGAATCAGTAAGTGTTATTGTCGTCATAGGACCGCATACATCAAAATGCACCAAATCAAATAAATTTGATTTTTTTTGAAGAAGGGGGGCTCTTGAAGGAGACTCTGTTTTGCTTCCTTGCTAAGCAATGAGCACACTTTTTCAAATGTGCACTCTTCATTCTAGATAGGAGTTTATTCTTGGAGAGCAACATCATTCCCTTCTCATTCATGTGACAAAGTTTCTTGTGCCACAACTCAGTTGTACTTTCATTGTCAACTGCATTTACAATGTCCTTAGAGAGTTTTGATTGCAACAAGTACAATGTTGAGTACTTTTTACCTCTTGCTACAATCATAACACATTTGGTGAGCTTTCATTGACCTTCATAGAGGTATTACAAAAACCTTCATCATCAAGTCTGTTTGTAGAAGTTACATCCTTAAGAATTAATCTTGTGCCAATATAAGTTTCCAAACAAACATCTTCAATGCTAACAATTTTGGTCAAAGCATCATTACTCATCCTTACAACACCAAAATCACCTGGTGTGTAAGATATAAAGTAGTCCTTTCGAGATGTAGCATGAATAGAAGCACCACTGTCAATCACCCAACTTGTCTCATGGCATGTAAGATTGACTACATTACTATCATAGACAGTAAAAAATTTATCAAAAGTGGTGGCAACTCGTTCATCATTACTTTCATCATCTTTTTTTTTTTTTTTACTTTTTTTCTTTTTATTAGCTCTTTTCAACTTCCGACAATACTTCTTGGTGTGGCCCTTTAGACCACAATAATAACATTCAATATTTGCAAATTTATTGAATTTGTCTCTACTATTGTCTCTATTCTTCTGACCACGGCTCCTACTGTAAGACCCGTATCAAACTAACCAGTCTTACCACTTTGTACCAGGTTTATCTATCATGGTCGAGCCACGTGGACCAAGTGCGTGAAGGAAATCACAAGACCAGGTATAAAATTGACCCAAAAATAGTAAAATGGAGGGTAGGGTCGCATGCCTAAACAGGTAGGGTCGACCCCACCTCAACAGAGTCCAACCCATGACTTTTTAGTCCTAGGGTCGGATGACTTGAGACCCTAGGGTCGACGGGTCCTGCAACCCTACGATCGACCCTAAGATGACAGACAGAAATTGGAAATTAAGAAACTTTTCTAATTCAAAGGGGACCTTTCCTAAACTCATTGAGACGGATTTTGGGAGGTTTTTCTCTATAAATAGGACGTCTCTTAGCCTCTTTCATTCCTTTTGAAACCCTAATTGAAAGTGAAGGAAGAGAAGGAGAAGAAAAGGGAAGTTGGAAAAGAAGGCTAAGGAGAAGAAATTCAGAGAAATCTCTGAATCTCAGCAAGGCTAAGGTATGAAAATATTCTCCATGAATTATGTAAGACCCTATAGTCTAAAAAGAGGATAGGATCTAGGAGAAACCAAATTATCCATCAATGGGTAAATTTCAATGGAATCCATGGAGGGAATCATTGTAAACAAAGTAAGGTGAGTAACTTGGAGTTTTGAGCCATAGAACAATCATAGAATGGACCATGAAAGTAAGCCAAATGATCCAAACATGAAAGAATGAACTGTAGGATGAAAAGTCGACCCAAATTACATATGGTCGCACATAGGGTCGACTAGTAACCGACCCTACCAACCACAGGATCGACCCCAAGCTCTCGGGAAGTCCACGGAAGCTATGGTCGCATCTAGGGACGATGGATAACCGACTCTATGATCGACCCTACCCCTGGGGTTGTAGAAAACTGCCACCCTACCTGCGACCCAACCTGCGACCCTAGCCATACAGCAAGCTGAAAATTGTGGAAATTAATTCTAACTAAAATCTATCGATTTGTTAGGTTTTTCTAGTGATCTAAAAGTGATTCTTAAAGCTTGAAAAGGATTACACTCAATCAAAGGTGAGGGAACAAGACCTAAACTAATTGGCTAATAATAAACTGTTTTACTTATTGAGTTCAATGTCATGACTGATTCTATGCGTGTATGCTTGTAATGTGCATTCAACATGTCATCCAATATTCCTGCTATTAATGTTCATGCATATTTAATCATGTTTATTTATAACATGACGATGATGATGATGCTAGGAATAGGCATGTGAATGTATGTGTGTGGTTAGTGTGCTTGATGCGAGTAGGGCATCAAGAGGAGGACGTGATGTTGTGGTGTGTCTTCAGACTCTAGCTCTATCTCTACTCAAGTCTTGTCCACTAACATCGTTGTATCGTCATTACCTTAGCAGAGCTATTACGTCGTAGGGCATCAGGGGAGGTTTGCTCGGACCGTGTAGTCTCTGACTTTGCCGAGGGCCTTAGCTCTATCTCTTTGGACGTATTGAGGGATGCTGGGGTGAGGCCATGGATACACTGTTTGACATTAGGATTGGTTAATTACGAGCCCAGTTTGCAAGCCCTCGCCAATAAGGGCTTACGTGTTGGTATGGTGCCACCGGTACTGCAATGTCATTTTCATTGGGTATATTGTACCATGGTGGGTGCATGTGGGATAGCAATGCCGATATTCATTGGGCGACTCCACACACTCATGTATAGAGGTGAGGCGGCCTCCGAACCTTTCTATAGCACATTGCAAACTTATATACCAGACCACAGATATGAATTTGATGCATGCATATGTTTGTTGTATTGTTTTGTTTGCTCACTGAGCCGTGATGTGTGCTCACCCTTTTCGACGTCGAATATTTT
The DNA here is from genome assembly GCA_028583415.1 of Protea cynaroides. Classification (NCBI taxonomy): domain Eukaryota; kingdom Viridiplantae; phylum Streptophyta; class Magnoliopsida; order Proteales; family Proteaceae; genus Protea; species Protea cynaroides. The sequence goes on along the minus strand of CM053266.1, from coordinate 31,466,928 downwards.
AGTTGATGATGCAGGTACGACGGTTGAAGACTATATGAATGCTCTTGCATACGGGCATGTTGCGGCGATGGACGCAGAAGCTATAGTGGAGACGCATGACTCGTCATGCGAGTGCAACTCATGCGTTTTCGATTAGATTTTTATTTGGATTATTAAGGAATTGTGATTGAATATTTTATGTCTCAGTTAATGCAAGATAATTGGATATTCTATTTATGATTATCATATTTAGATTCTCAGTTCATTTAATATTTAAGACTTCCGCTATTGTGTATTTACTCTGATTATGATTGTGGATGTGTATGGTTTAAACAAACGGACACAGCCTATTTGAGATCCTGGTTGAACCGTTGGTTTATTAACGGTTCATCACACCATTCTGAATAGTACGGAATTGAGGTGTGACACCTACTCCTCTCCCTGTTTCTGGTAACCAAAGCATCTGACTATGAAGAAAAACCTTGTGACTTTCTTTTGATCTCTTCATTTAAAACACTGCTCTTAGTCAAATCCATTGAGATTATACCATTTGGAGTTGAGTTCGATAATGACGTTATAAACGTCTCTAATGAGTCCCACAAAGTACCAAAAAGTCATAATCACTGTATCTCTTCATCAAACTTGATACCCATCGAAGATAATTGATTTATGATTTCCTTAAATGAATTCAAGTGATCTGTCATCGAAGTTTCATCTTAATATCTTAAGGCCATCACTGTTTAATTAAAAATAATTTATTATTCTCTGTCTTCCTAGCATTTAATTACTCAAGTTTGGTCCAAAGAGAGCATGCGTGTGTTTCTCCACTTATATGGTTCAATACATTATCATCTACCCATTGTTTAATGTACACACACACTTGTCGATGACATATATCCATTCATCATCAGTCTTATTTTCAAGTTTCTCACTAGCAAACACGGGTAGATAATAATCTTTAACATAAAGGAGGTCATCTATTTTTTCTTTCCAAACATGATAATTTAAACCATTCAGAGTAACCATTCTACTTGTATTAGTTTCCATTGTTCAATCCAAGGCAAAATTTTCAAATAACAACCAAGCTCTAATACTACTTGATAGGAAAATGAGTGCTAAACTCTTTCCACTCTTGAGTGAACCTAATATGAAACAATCAAATAGTGAATAATATTCTAAGCACAATAAAATTCACATGCATAACACAAGAAATTTTTACGTGGAAAACCTCATTAATGTGAGGAATAAAAATCACGGGACCATAGTCCATTCAAATCTATTCTCTATCACTAATATGAGAATACAAGAGTTTTCTTTAGTTAGAACTAGTGGCATACAATAACATCATTCCCCAAGAACATAATATTCTTGGCATATATTATCGAAAACATCTAGAACAACATGTTATAGGATACACCATCAACAACCAAAATACCAAGATGAATATTGGAAGAGATCTCACCCGAATAGGTGAAAAGGTTGATTATCAGACTGATCTAGAAGACTCTAATTGTCAATTGCACCGTTCAAAATGATGAACTCTTAGTTACGAATCTACTGTTCAAATTTCAGCTCAATCGGGACCATATCACCTTCCGATCCTCACCTTGATTAAAACCTCACAATTTTCTTCTCTTCTTTGTTTTGGGCGGACAACAACTCACAAGACCACTCTTTCTATCATTGTATCATTCTAACAGGGTTAAAGAAATAAAATCCTAATTCAACTATCTATGAGAAAGTTACTCAAGTGTCCTTTGTCACACCCCAATTCTGAACCAACCAGAATGGTGTGAGTGAACCGTCACTGAACCAACGACTCACACCAGGATCTCAATAAGACCATGTCCACTTAGGCAAACCATTGCACAAAACTACAATCATAATATAATAGAATACAGCGGAAGTCTTTAAATAAAATGAACTGAGTATCTATTGATAAATTTAATAAAATATTTCATTATCCAAATTCTCAAAACATAAATAAATATATTTACATTACTTTAATGTCAACCGAAAATAACTGAAACAAATAAAATAAAATCCTAGAGATACACGCAGAAAGGGCACTAGCATGAAGCGTCATGCTCGTCCCTCTCCCGCCCCGCACGCCCGTGAGCGAAAGAACACCTCTATACGCCGAAGCGTTCACGTAATCATCCACCGTATAACCTACATCAACATCTAAAAACATGTATATATATAAGGGTGAGCTCACAACTTAGCTCAGTAAGACAATCAGACGGTGTAACTGTAAGCACCCCATTTTTGCCATCCCCAGCAAAAAACAAGAGTCTTGATGGGCATATTCAGAAGGGTTGCGGGTCAATTCAAGGTTTGGACGATAAGTGGTGATTTCAAAGCTGATGTTGGCGGGCCCTACAGCAAGGTCATGAAAATACCTTCGAATTGATACCAGAATCATTTAATTCCGATATCAAACGAAGAAGATGTCGTAATTTTAGTCGGATTGAAATTGGCTTATTAAATCCAAGGGCTTTTCTATAAATTATCATAAATTAAGGATTTATTGGGCAAATTATCGTGATTTAAATCGATCGAACTTCATTCGACCATATCTTGATCGTTCGACATCCAAATCCGACGATTCAAGCGTCACTGTGCTCCCTTGCCTGTCCTCTTCAAAGTGGACGTGAAGAATTTTGGGCGGAAGCCGTCAGCGGGTCCCATGCAAAGTTGTCGATCGGATTATCGTCAAAACTCCAATTCTTCATATCTTGATCATCTGAAGTCCGAATCCGACGATTCAAGCGCCACTGTGCTCCCTTGCCTGTCCTCTTCAAAGTGGACGTGAAGAATTTTGGGCGGAAACCGTCAGCGGGTCCCATGCAAAGTTGCTAGCCGAATTATCGTCAAAGCTTCAATTCTTCATATTTTATTCATCTGACATCCGAATTAGACGATTCAAGTGCCACTGTGCTCCTTTGTCCGTCCTCTTCAAAGTGGACGTGAAAAATCTGTGAGAGAGGTCGTCGAAATTTTCATGCGGAATTGCAAGCTGAGAGGACTCATAATAGAGAGAGAAATCAACCCAGTCCATACTTACTCAGCCCAACCCAGCTCAAGCCCAATTTAGTCCAACCCGTTGAACTCAACCAGTCCAGCCTTACCCAGCCTAGATCGGTCTGGACCGAGTCAAGTCAATCCATGTGCATTATATATATATATATATATATATATATATATATATATGATTTTATATTATATAAGAGATATATATTATAATATATGCTCATATATATTATATTATTTTATATATGATTTGGGTGGGATTTGAATCAATAACCAAGAGAGTAAGAGAGAGAGAGAGGAAGAGGGAGAGAGAATGGGAAGAGAGAGAGTGGAAGAGAGAGAGAGAGGAAGATATATATATATATATATAACCGGTCAAGGAATCCGATAAAGGGAGAGGAAGAGAAAAAGAGAGAGAGAGAGAGGAAGAAAGAAAGAGAGAGAGAGAGAGGAAGAGAGAGAGAGAGAGAGAGAGAGAGAGAGAGAGAGAGAGACGAGCAAAAAATAAAAAAAACAGAACAGAAGAAGGAGGTGCAGAACCACGCTGCCACCTCCTCCTTCATGGAGCCAGCGGCCATGCCCGCACACCCACCGCCGCTCCACACTGCCATAAAGCTGCCCAACCTCACCGCCACCTCCTCCTACCCATGCTGCCACCTACCTACCCAGCCGAAATCACCATCCCTCACTGCCACCTCCATCTTCTCCCTTACCGAACTCCATACGCTATGCAGACCCAGCAGAATCACCGAACACCCACCGCCACTCCTCTCCATGCTGCCGCACTCCTCTCCATGCTGCCTCCATGCTGCCACCAACCCCATCGTCCTTCCTCCCCAACTGCTATAAAATCCCATCTCAACCGAATGAGAAGAGGAGGGATTTTCTTTCCGGCGCTTTGTGGGTTTTTTTCTCTTTTTGTCGTAATGGACCATTTGGTCCGAGCTACGGCTGAAAGGAAAAGAAACAGAAAAAATTTGGCATCCGACTCCTCCTTCTCACCACCTACCCCACCTACGACACCACCCGCGATCAACACCGATTCATCCCCGACCACCTCGCGACACCCTGCGATGATCTTCGTTGGCAACCCGACGACCGGGCAACGTTTCGTCACTCTCAACCATCGAAACAGCATCAAGCCAGGTCGGTCGTTTTTTCTCCCTCTCCTCGGTTGGCATAACAAAGACGTAACACTATCTTGGTTAATTTTTTATTTTTATTTATTTGTTTATTTTATATTTTGTTCTTTATCACCGATCATTTTTTGACATTTGAACCATCATGCCTATCTATGTTTATTGAGAACCATTTATGTTAATATTTCAACATGATGAAAATCAAACCATTGATCATGGAATTTAATGCAACGGAAATTGATCCGATGTGCTTGTAAATTTTATGTGATAAAAAAAATGATCCGACCATATGATGAGAATTTCATGAAATTGATCCGACCATATAATGGGAATTTCATGAAATTGGTCCGACCATAGGTTTGGAATTCTAATGTGGGTGATCCAACCACACGATCTGAATTTTATGAGAATTGATCATGACCATATAATTTTCATGATTTGATCATAGCCATTGATCTGAAATTTTGATATGATTTTAATTAATCCGAACCGTTAGATGATCTTTGGAAGTGATGTTAATCAATTTGAACGGCTGGATTGTGATCTTGACAATCTGAACCGTTAGATGGTCTTTGGGAGTGATGTTAATCAATTTGAACGGCTGGATTGTGATCTTGACAATCTGAACCGTTAGATGGTCTTTGGAAGTGCTTTTAATCAATCTGAGCGGTTAGATTATCATGATGAACGGTCTGGGCCATTAGATTATCTTTGGGAATGATTTAAATGAATCTGAATGGTTGGATTATGATCTTAAGCGATTTGAACCGTTGGATTGTCATCGTAAGTGATTTTGGTGAATCTAAACCGTTAAATCTTGATCATGAATGTTTTTGATGAATCTGAACGGTTGGATTATGATCTTGAGTGATTTAAACCGTTGGATTATCATCGTGGAAATTTTAAGTGATGTAAATTGTTGAATCTGGATGATAATTGATTTAGATGAATCTGAGCCTTTGATTTTCTTAGTCTGATCATGATAGGAGATCTAAGCCATAGATCATAGCTATTTTGATAAGATATGAGTCATTGATCATGATTATAGCTATTTGATGAGATCTGAGCCGTTGATCTTGGCTGTTTTGATGAAATCTAAGTGTTAATCATGATCATCATTTTTTTGAAGAGATATAACCGTTAGATTGAGGATCCGATATCGTCTATGTCATTATATCTATGCATCTATCATGTCCCTTGATTACATTGTCATATTATGCGCTACCCTGTTCACATGCTTACAATGCTAGCTTTGTGCACACTGCCATGCTGATCTGTTTGCTAATGCCATGATTGAATGATGTTTATGTTGGCAGGAATTTACTTTTTTGCCGCACCCTAGTCGAATCGCCGTGCATGTACACTGATAGAAGACACTCCTAGGTGTGGGGACGTGTATGTAGGCACCCACATTCACGGGAAGGGTAATAATGGAAAATGATAAAAATCTTAATCAAGAATCATGAAGCTTAGCCCAACAATTCCAAATCAGGGTTGTATGTGACAAGGGTAGTTTAGGATGATCCCTACCCCTCAGTTCATTTCCCCTAGGAAGCAGAATCTAGATAGGTGTAATGTTGAATCCAACCACAGATCATCTAGGATTATCTTTCGGTCCGGCTGGACCGCCCATATTCTGACCCAAGTGGGTCACCCAATGAACAGTGTCATTTCGAACTACGCGGATCCTGATTCTCAGGTCAATACCCTGAGATACGTAGGTAGTCTGGGAAACTCCCAGATACGGTTCCACACATCAATCAATGTGCCCTCATACCTTACTCCCTGAGAGTACAAATCCACTCCCTGAGAGTACAAACCTTACTCCCTGAGAGTACAAACCTTACTCCCTGAGAGTACAAACCTCACTCCCTGAGAGTACAACCCTACTCCCTGAGAGTACAAACCTTACTCCCTGAGAGTACAAACCCTACTCCCTGAGAGTACAAACCCTACTCCCTGAAAGTACAAACCCTACTCCCTGAGAGTACAAACCTTACTCCCTGAGAGTACAAGCCTTACTCCCTGAGAGTACAAACCCTACTCCTTGAGAGTACAAACCCTACTCCCTGAGAGTACAAATCCAACTCCCTGAGAGTACAAATCCAACTCCCTGAGAGTACAACCCTACTCCCTAAGAGTACAAACCCTACTCCCTGAGAGTACAATCCTACTCCCTGAGAGTACAAACCTAACTCCCTGAGAGTACAACCCAACTCCCTGAGAGTACAACCTTACTCCCTGAGAGTACAAACATCACTCCCTGAGAGTACAAACCCTACTCCCTGAGAGTACAAACCTTACTCCCTGAGAGTACAAACCTTACTCCCTGAGAGTACAAATCCAACTCCCTCTATCATGAAGTCGTACTTGCGAGTACGCACCCTTAGCCTTGCGAGGCTCTATCTTGAAGTCGTGCTTGCGAGCACGCACCCCCCTTAGCCTTGCGAGGCTCTATCTTGAAGTCGTGCTTGCGAGTACGCACCTTAGTCTTGCGAGATTATCTTACACTCTACTCCCTGAGAGCCACACCCTACTCCCTGAGAGCCACACTCTACTCCCTGAGAGCCACACCCTACTCCCTGAGAGCCACACTCTACTCCCTGAGAGCCACACCCTACTCCCTGAGAGCCACACTCTACTACCTGAGAGACACACCTTACTCCCTGAGAGTACAACCCATGAAACGAACTACGTCGTACCTGATTTCCAGGACCTCTGGAATACGTAGGCAACTTGGAGGACCCTCCAAGTACGGTACCCCATCTTAGTATCCTTAGGTCCCCCATATCCATATCCGTATCCATATCCTCTTTCACATCGATCCATTTAGGCTATCTCTAGATTCAATCTCAATCATCATCAAGCATAAACTTCAACTTGAATAAATTGAATCTAAGAAAGCTTAATCATAATCCACATCCATAAACCTTAATCACTTTCTGTTTCGAACTACGTTTTTGGACTTGATTTCCAGGATTGGAATACGTAGACAATCTGAGATGTTTTGGACATCTCAGATTCAGTCCATCACCGAACCATCTTTGGTTCGGTTCATTGTATATTATTTTATTTGTTTTCTTACTTTGAGAACATGTTTTGGCTGAACTTAAGCTAGAAGAACTCAGTAACTTGGCATAGGATCCCCCATGAGCGCTAGTCATCATCCATTGATCATGAACAATCAGAACCATAGAGTCTAAGGAAAGTAGAATCACATAGGAGGCCGATTTTTGGATCGGGCAGTTTTGGGTGCCTAACACCTTCCCAAACTGTACTTTGAACGCTTACCCGTTCTCTGTTAGACCAAAGCCGATACATTGGGTCATGAGTTAATAGAAGTCTTATCTTAGGATGAGGCTACATTTTAGGTCCTAGACCTTAATCTAGGTGGCAACTCCAAATCATTTACTGTTCATTCAGCGTGGGTGGACATCTCTGTCCTCACAGTAACATTCATATGCATGAATAACAATCATATTATATCATGGTCTGGTTTAAGTTTGCAATGTGCTATAGAAAGAATTGGCGGCTACCGCACCTCTATACACGAGTGTGTGGAATCGCCTAGTAGATCACACCGCTGTCGACTCACATGCACCCACCATGGAATAGAGATAGAGCTAAGGCTTCCAACACCTCCCCTGATGCTCCACCCATACCAACACGTAAGCCCCTGTTGGCGAGGGCTTATAAACTGGGCTCGCAACTAACCAATCCTATATGTCATCACAAAGAGGCTCTATCCCAAAGACAACTCCCTACAGCATAGAGATAGAGCTAGAGTCTGGTGGTCAGGCCGGAGACCACAATGCCACGTCCTCCCCCTGATGCCCTACCCGCACCAAGCATACTAAGACATAACAATACGCAAGATAGACCCTATCCCAACATAGCTTCCTACGGCATAGAGATAGAGCTAGAGTCTGGTAGCCATGCCGGAGACCACAGTACTACGTCCTCCCCCTGATGCCCTACCCGCACCAAGCATGCTAAGATAGAATACTACGAAAATGTGCTAGTGTGAGGATTGATCCCAGACCCCAGACCCTTCCCATTCCACACACCAACGAAAACAACCACATGCCTAACAATCACATCCTAGCATAGTGAGTATGCATGAACAATAATAATAACTGAAAGTAAATGATGACATGCGAATATGCACAAACATCAATCCACAAAGTCATTGTTATTAACAACGGTTTACTGTCCATTAGATTATTAGGGTTTAGGTTCGATTCCCTTACCTGACGCTCGTTTGATAGCTTGCTCCATGTCGCAAGATCCAAACGTGCTATCACAAAGTCCTATACGATATTAGGGTTTAGTTCGAATAGTTTTCCTTAGGTTTCATGTTGGTCGAAAAACCAACGATATTACAAAATATATCTCACAGAGCTGATCAGTCACAGTACTGGTCGCAGCATTGTGGGGAAACCTACGACCGGTATGGTCAGCCGATCCCCATAGACCAGCTCCCGGAAGGTACCGGTCGCAACATACCGGTCGCACAGGGTGCAATCGGTATGTCTCCGAAAGACTATACGCTCGATTTCTTGACTTCCGTCGGTCACTCCCTATTGATTCTAGGGTTTCTCCTACACATTATAGGTCTGAGCATTGAGTTAGAATTGTTTTCAATTCCATTCAAGTCCTAATTTGATGGTATTCATCCTATAACTCGAATCTAGGGTTTATCGATTAAATTAGGGTTTGACGACAAAGTAGGGTTTATTAGCAACATAGGGTTTTAGATCAATACATGCTTTGCATGATATTGATCAAAGCAATCTAACCATACTAGAGTCATAATCCTAGAGTCATAATGTAAAAGAAGGTTTAAGCACTCACCGTCGACTGGCGGTAAGGTGTTCTTCGTCGAATAGCAATATCGGCTCTTCCTACCTTCTCCTCCTTCTTCAGCTTCTTTCTCCTTTTTTGGGTTTGTGAGGATCAATGGAAGGGATTCTAGGAGGTTTAGAGGTGTTAATATAGGATAGGTTTAGGTTTAGGAAGCTTTCTAGGATTAAAAAAGTCCTAGGGTTCAGAATTTGGAAAGTAGGACCCGTAGAGATCTGATTCCAGATCTTGATAGTCTACTGACTATACCGGTCGACCGGTACCCATGCTAAGACCGGTACCATCGACCGGTATGACTAAATTCATACTTAATTTGGTCTGTTTGGTCCGATTTCATACTTGGTTGTCATCTGCTCGTCCCGTCTGGCCCAGTGATGATTGGATGACCTGTTATGACATGAAATTAAGGTTTAGATCGGATTCATGGAGTGTGGGTCTTACATCCTTACTCCTTATGGGCTTATAAGTAATGGGTCATCCTCTACATAAGAGGGAAACCCAACCCAACAAAATCTAGATCTTTTTGCAATCTTGTTTCCACCAGATGTGTGATTGCCAGTCAGATGCGGAAGAAGAACAGTAGCATGCAACATTTCCATTGTACGTTTCTTCCTTTCAAGACTTCTAAAAAACAATCCTGGACTTACTCTGTTATTGATCCTATTTTATGAGTTTGATCCCCTCTTCATCAAAGGATTCATTTGAAAGTTGAAACAAAGGTCTGAAATTTTTGCAACAAAGATAGGAAACATGTAAGAACCATGTTCTAAAACCGGGTCTAAACCATGGTTTTAGAACATGACAGGTGTTCCAATTATAACCGGACCGGAGGGCGAAGCCGAGTGACGAACCACTCAAATTTTCAGGTAAGAAAACTGTAAAAAAATGCCTAAAACTTATACCGGTCTCACTATACCGGTTGCGGTATAGTGCAACCGGTATGTGCCACCGGTATGGGCATATAATGCCCATAATGCCATACCGGCCTCACCATACCGGTTGCACCCATAGTGCAACCCGGTATGTGCCACCGGTATGGTATACCGGTTGGACTATACCGGTTTGAGTGAGTCTGTGGCACTCCAACCGGTATGTGCGACCGGTATACCATTTTTCGACTGAAGATAGACTCCAGTGAACCTTTCTCTCATAATGGAAACTTAGAATGTTTCCATTTCGAGGAAAAACCTTCCATGGATGGTCTCCCTCTATTAATAGAGAAGGAGACACTCCATTGCTCCTTCTCAAACACTCTCGCCGTCTGGAGAAGAACTGAGAAGGAGCAAGGAGGAGGCAGCCGCCTAGGAAGAAGGAGCACACCGCCAACCGACAACCACAGCCGGTAAGTGCTCCATATTGTATTGATATTTAGAGAAACAGATCGGAGCCGCGAAGCGGCGCAATGATCCAAAAGGATTAAAATTCCATCGTTCTTCCTCATTCGAACCTAAAGCCACTAGAGATACAAAAGTTAAAGTTTTCATTTGATACGGCATTATAGCCGAGATCCGAAGGCCACTAGAGGGTTTGGACCTTAGTAAAGGGTAGGGGAAACTCTAGAGACCTAACTATTAGCCGGCAAGGAAGGGAGATCCGAGATCTCGCTCTTGGATCCAAACCGCGGGGGTATACCGGATGGACTATAGGTCCAGCGGTATGGCCTTGCGATATATACCGCAGGCACATACAGGTCTCACTGAGTGAGATCGGTAAGTGCAACCGGTATGTACCGATCGCACATACCGGTTGCAGTATGTGCACCGATGGCACATACCGGTCTCACTATGCTGAGACCGGTACCTGCAACCGGTATGGGTGTCCGAGCCTGGTTTGCTTGGCCAAACCTGGTTCCGACCCCTGAAACTTTAATAAATGAATTCTAACATAAATATGTGATTATGTAGGACCTGTAGACACTGTGAGTAAGCTCTCTGACGCAGAACGAGATCAGTATCACGCGTCAGGTAAGGGACAAGACCCCAAACTTAAATTAAATAAAGAGCAGTAAGCCTTTGTGAATAAGTTCATGAATTTAAATGTTTGCTTGATGTCTGTGCATCTCACATGCCATGTAGTTAATGTTTTTGTTAATATTACATGTTCATGCATTTCATATGCTAGGATTGTTGGATGTTAGGCATGTGTATGTTTTAGTTAGTGTGTGGAATGTGAAGGGGATGTGCCCTGGATATATCCACAGCTAACACTTTTCTCGTATCGTCCTTATCTTAGCAAACTCAGTGCGAATAGGGGTATCGGGGGAGGACGTGGGATTGTGGTTCTTCCTGCTCACCAGACTCGAGCCCTACTCTATGTCGTAGGGAGTAGTGCTGGGGTAGGGTCGTATAGCCTTTACTTAGCAGACTTGGTACGACTAGGGTATCAGGGGGAGGACGTGGGATTGTTGTTCTTCCTGCCCGCCAGACTCGAGCCCTATCTCTAGGTCGTAGGGAGCCGTGCTGGGGTGAGGCTAATGATACTATATTGACATCTAAGACTGGTTAGAAACGGAACCCACTTGCAAGCCCTTGCCAATAGGGGTTTAGGTATTGGTATGGTATGGGGTATCAGGGAGAGGACGTGGGATTGTGGTTCTTCCTGCCCGTCAGACTCGAGTCCTATCTCCATACCGGAGTGAGTGTTGTGGGGCAACAACAGTAGTGTGGTAGGTGCGGTGGCCGCCAAACCTTACCATAACATATTTGCAAGTTATACCTGGGCCAAATTGTAATGTTATCTCATGCATATTGTACTGTTGCATTGGTTTTGTACTTACTGAGCTAAGTTGTGAGCTCATCCAAATATATATATATATATATATATATATATATATATATATATATATATATATATATATATATATATACATATATATATATATATATATATATATATATATATATATATATATATATATATATATATATATATATATATATATATATATATATATATATATATTTCTTTTCAGATTTGGATGCAGGGTACACAGTGGAGGATTTTATGACTGCTCCAGCTTACAGCGCGGTGGCTGCCCTGGACTCCCAGACAGTGGATGACGAGCATGATGCGTCATGCGAGTGCTCGTTCTGTGTTTTCCCGCAGTGATTGGTTTATTTTCTGTGAAGGCTCTGTAATAAATATTATTTACATTTGATGGATGATGGAATAATTGAAGTATCTATTTTAATTACAACATAGTACTCGGCTCATTTATTATTTCCGCTGCTATATATTATTTCTCTGATTATGTTAGATTGCTTGGGAATGATTGGTTGACACGGTCTATTGAGATCCTGGCGTGAACCGTGGCTTAGAGCCGGTTCACTCACACTTCTGGTTCATCCGAAATTGGGGTGTGACAAAACAAGTAGCACAGATGCTTTTGTTTTAATTGGGATTCGAATCGGTTTTTAACAGGATATCCGGTTAAAATGCGAATTTGAATTTGGATTTAATTTTTATAAGTCCACCTGAGGCGGATTCAGATAAGATGCTTAAGAGTCATATTCGAATTCGGACAGTACATCTCTGCTCAAAGTGCATCGAAATACGTGTCGATGCAATGTAAGTGGTTGGGATCATCACTACCGCTTGACTATCACTACAGAGGATCCCCGTTCATATCTATTACCAGTTCTACCTCTTGAGTTGGAACCAATCATTTAGATATATGAAGGTATAACTAACGAGTTCGGATACTAGTGAACCTTATAGATAGCAGTAAGGGTGTCAACGGGCCGGTCCGGACCGGTTTCGATCCAAGCTGAATCGATGTCGGGTTTTATAAGCCCAACCCAAGACATGCCCATTAAGAGTTTGGGCTAGGTTGGGCTGTGCTAGACACAATAACTATCGGGCTGGTCCGGTGTTGGTTTGTTATCGGGCTGGGCTTATTGAAGTGATTTCAGACTGGTTCGGTCCGGTCCGGACCGGGCTTATCAAGCTTATCGGGTCTATTTTATATGTAAGATATATAGCCTATTTTATTATTTCTATCTATAAAATTAACATCATTCTTTCTATATGCATGTAATTCAGTAAATTATAACAATTAACATACTCTTTTCAACTATAGATTCATATAATCTTTTGGATCAAGAAGTGAACTATAACAGTGTAATATAATCCATCAAAATTAAGAAACTGGGCCAGGATGGACCTTACCGGTGTTCGGGCTAGTTCAGGGTTTTTAACGAACTGGTTCGGTTTGATTTTGATTTGGGCTGAAATGGTGTTGGGCTTTACAAGCTGAGACCAAAACCTATCCATTAAGGTTCGATCCGGGCTAGGTTCGGGTTATATCGGGCCGACTCGGTTCGTGCTACAGGGCCGGGCCCATTTTTGACATCCT
>CM053266.1:30700270-30757725 GCA_028583415.1 Protea cynaroides | reverse complement strand
AGCTGTTGTGAAGCTGTACTAAAATTCGTTGTATGAGTTGCTTCATTCTTGGAATAAACCAAAATATCATCTATGAAAACTATGACCGACGTGTCCAACATGTCATGAAACACCCAGTTCATCAGCTCCATAAAAGATGTAAGGGCATTGGTTAATCCAAACGTCATAATCGAGAACTCATAATGTCCAATCTCGATTCTAAAAGCTATCTTTGAGATATTTCTGTCCAAAATTCTTCAGCTGATGATATCTTGACTGAAGAAATTACCTTTGCTCCTTGCAACTGTTTAAACAAGTCATCGATCTAAGGTAGTAGATATCGATTCTTGACTGTGAGCTTGTTTAGTTCTCGATAGTCTATACGCAAACAACACTACCATCATTCTTCTTCATGAATTGCATTGGCACTTTCCATGATGCAATACTTAGCCAATTAGAACCCTTGTCTAATAACTGTTGTAGTTGCGTCTCAATCCCTTTAACTCCATAGAAGCTACTCTACAGGTGCCTTTGACACGAGTATCGTCCTTGGTAACAAGTCGATGATGAACTCGGTCGCACGATCAGGTGATAACCCGGTAAGTCTCTTGGAAACACATCAGGGAATTTATGCATCACATCAATATCTGTCATCTGTGGTGCTTCTTTGGTAACGTGTACCGCAGATACCGTATATCCAACTTCTTTTTCTTCAAAACATCTCTTCGCCTTTAGCATAGAGAGGATCAGCTTCTGCTTACTAGGCAATATGCTTCCAATAAAACCAAATTATATGCCATCTTCATTCTTAAATGATAACCTCTTCTATGCACATAATCACTTTGTAGAGTGTTGAGACAACCAGTCTATTCCCAAGATGACGTCAAAGTCTGCCATCTCAAGTCGACTCAGGTTGCATCCAAATTATGTTCATCCATAAGATTTGGACATTGTTCGTAACACTCATCCCATACAACATCTAGTCCAAAGGGCTTGAACTAGCAAAATCTGGTATTAAGGTCTTAAGAGCTTGTCTAGTTCCTTCATCTCTTATGATTTTCAAAGACTATTGCTAACAATCTCATATCTTGAAAAGTTCATTAGCTTATATTTCCTTTATCACTTCTGTTCTATCCTGATCTCTCTTTCATATACCTCGAAAAATATCTTGTGATTGTTACCTCATATCCCAAGTCTATCTATAAGCATTAGGGTATATGCTTATAAATTCATTAATTCAGTCAAACTATTTTGGTCTTTACTTAATCATATCCCTCAACATTGGGCATAACTCAATTATCATTGTATTAAATCGAGTACTACTTATGTCATGACTTTATCCTTGTATCCACTCTTAAATTTGCCTTTAGGAATCTTCTACCTTGTCAAAATTCATACCGATATAACCATCTTTAACTTTACTTGAGTGCTATCTACTCTTTCCTGGTTACTCTTGATTGTTCTCACTTTTGCTCATGTACTCTTTTATGACCATATCCATCTATTCAACAATCTCGAAATAGATCCTCCATTTCTTCATCTGAGGTTCCTTGGCCATAGCATTTAATCTGAATCCAATCATCTTTCTTCCAGTAATTCCATTATCACTAAACATCTTATCAATGGATGTCGAGAAATGTAAGAATCAGAATGTTTATCCAACACAATTCCTTTGCTTCTTTCAAATTTAGTATAATGACGAACACTTGCTTTATCTAGTGAACTTAAGTTTAAAGATCGGGGTAAATCTGTGGTAATCCAACCGGCATTCAAAGGTCGTTAAGTTGCACGGTGGTCCAAATGCATGGAAGTAGAGGTTTTATAACTCTTAACTTCATGGTTACAGGTTCTATCGAATATATAATGTCATTGGTCAAGGCACTACAGGAGTAAATCTGGAGAAAGATTTCGTACATCGGTAAATCAAGTATAAATCTGTAGATGTATGCTCAACATGATTAAACATTTAACTGTTCATTCAGTTCATATCTCTGATCATGTTGTCAATCATGAGAATGGTTCAGATTGATATAATCAGGACTAATACTAAAGAAACAATATCTATAACTCCAATTGACAGGTTAAATCAAGAAGGTATCCTATCAAGGTCCGAGAAATTAAAATCTGGTATGTACATCCTCTATAATCATAAGAGTAAATCAATAATGCACCGCATCCTATATAAATTTTCTCGTCATATCGCTACAATAGATTAAATTCGTGCTGAAAACGTTTGAGGTTTAATCTTCAGAAAATATTCCTAAATCCTTGGTCGGATCATTGTGTCATGATGCAGCTATCCCATACATCGATGGGTGATAAGGGTAACCACCTTGATACATTTCTTGTTGTGCACCAAACTTCTGCACTGGGGTGTGCATTACTGGGACTTGCTATGTGGTAGGCACCGTGTTATAGCTAACAGGTGTTGGGGTACAGTGATGCTACCAATTGGTACCATACTTGGTTTGACCCAGAGGTATTGATGTAGCATCAACAACTTGGGTAGTGATTTACATAGCAACTTCCATAGTCGGTCACATCTATTGTTGCTCCTGTATTTTATTGGGTCAAGTTTATGACAACCATAACCAAGGTACTTGGTAGTCCAGGTAGATTGGCTGGAGTGACCTAGTTGTTCACCTCCTTTGACTCGCTCTAATCTGATTATCATTATCTAGCATCTGTTCAGATGAGTTTTCATTACCCATTCTCGACCCAGATAGTGGTGGGGTCAAGTTGTAACCTCATCAAAATGCTCAGTGGTTAATGGATTAGCGTGTAGTGGATTTCACTTTGAGTCTCCATGTTACCCAGGGGTATAGCTTTATCTTCTTGTAGTTACTCTTATTCTTAAGGTATGGCCATTATTCTACTATCTCTGTTGGATTCGGCCCGAGATCTTTTCCTTTACCTTTGCAGGGAATTAGGCATTACTAGCCATTTTCTCCTTCCTTTGTCATTCATCGAGTTTCACATCTGGTGAGTACCAACTCGGTATTCAATTTTCTGCTTGTACAGAAGCTCCCTTCTTGCTACTGTATTATATCCTTGTATACTTGGATAACTACCCAACTTATAGATAATATCCTAAATTATTTGTTTATTAGGATAATTTTTGGTCTTCTCTTTCTGTGTGAGTGTATATATATGGTTCCACCTTTTATATGTACATTATCGTCTTGTTTAATTTCTGTCTCAACCAACATAGGTGCTTATGGTTTGTTTGTATTAAAGCTTTTAATTTATCCTAACTCAGTTCATGGACTCCAGTGGTAGTATTCAGGTTTAATGGGTAAGGCCTACGAGAGTTCTGATACTAAGTTGTCACCCCAATTCTGCACCATTCGGAACGGTGTGATGAACCGTCAATAAACCAACGGTTCAACCAGGATCTCACAATAGGCTATCCCATATATGATAAACCAAAACACATTCCACATTAATCAGAGGTAATAAAATAAATAGCGAAAGTCTTACAGATAATGAACTGAGGTCTAATCATGATAAATAATTTATATTCCATTTATTTTCAAGTAACCAAAACATAACTTAATACATATTACATTATCCAAATACGAAAACTAAACACTAAACGTATCCACCGTTGAAACGCTCGCTTAACGAACCATGTTCGTTCTCCACAGCTTGCTCATTTATAGCCTCCACCCGTTCATATGTTGGCGTGTAGATAAAATCTTCAATCATAGTACCTGCAACATCAGAAACTAAAAAGAATTGTGCGCGCGAGGGTCAGCTCTGCAACTTGAGCTCAGTGAGTAAACAAAACAATGCAACAATACATATGCATGCAGTCAATTCATATCTTTGGTCTGGTTTATAGTTTGCAATGCGCAATAGAAAGGTTGGGTGGTCAAAGGTTAACGTTTATTGACCCCGCCTCTATACACAGGGTGTGGAAGTTCGCCCAAAGGTTAACGTTTATTGTCGTCCCCATCCACCCTAATCATGAACATTATACAACAAAGGTTAACGTTTATTGTTGTATAATGCCATACCAACACGTAAGCCCCTGCTGGTGAGGGCTTGCAAACTGGACTCGCAACTAACCAATCCTAATGCCAAACAGTGTATCCAAGGCCTCACCTCAGCATCCCTCAGAATGTCCATAGAGATAGAGCTAAGGCCCCCCGGTAGAGTCAGAGACTACAAGGACCGAGACCACCTCCCCTGATACTCTAGGACATAATAGTTCTGCTAAAGTAATGGCGATACGACGATGCTAATGCACAACACTTGAGTTAGAGATAGAGCTAAAGTGCTGAGACCCGCCAAAGGTTAACGTTTATTGACGTTCTCATCACACCTCCCCTGATACTCACTCGCATCAAGTACACCAACCACACACATACAATCACATGCCTATTCCTATCCTCATCATCATCATGATGTTATAAACAATAAAGTAAATATGCATGAAACAAATAATAAAAATATTGGATGACATGTTGTATGCACATTACAAACATATTCGCATAGAATCAAGCATGGCATTGGACTCAAGAAAAGAGAAAACAGTTTGTTAATAACCAATTAGTTTAGAGTTCCGTTTCCTCACCTTAGCTTGCTAATAGATCCTCTTCTAAGCTTTAGAATCACCTTTATAATGTTATTATATTGCTAGAAGACCTAACAAAGTCGATAGAATTTAATTAGAATTAATTCCGAATTTAAAAACCATGCTGTTAACTGAGGGTCGGAGGTAGGGTCGGAGTCATGATCGACCCTGGGTGCGACTCTCCCCCTAATCTGAACTTCCCGAACACTGAGGGTCGATGCTAGGGTCGGATCTGCCATCGACCCTAGGTGCGACCCTCCATGGTTTGAGTCAAAAATATCAGATTTCATTCTCTCTTTCATGGTTGGGTCCTATGGCTTACTTCCACAATCCATTTTATACATGTTCTATGGTTTAGAACTATACTTTATTCACCTATATGGTTTTAATGATCTCCTCCATGTTTTTCATGAAAATCTAACCATGGATGGATGATTTGGGTTTCTTCTAAGTCATATATTCTTCATAAACTATTCTAAAGTCTTAAATAAATCATGGAGAATGTATCCATACCTTAGTTTTGCTGAGATTCAGAATTCCTCTGAATTTCCTCTTCTTCCTTAGCCTTTTCTTCAAGTTTTCCTTCTCTTCTCTTTCTCTCAATCCAATTAGGGTTGTAAAAGGATTGCAAGAGGCTTAGGGACGTCCTATTTATAGGGCAAAACCTCCCAAAATAAGTCTCATTGAGTTTAGGAAAGGTTCCAATCGAAATTAGGAAAGTTTCCTAATTTTCGGTTCGTGCTGTTTTTCCCTAATACCGAGGGTCGATGGGAGGGTCGGACAACTCATAGACCCTATGACCCATGGTTGAGGGTCGATGGGAGGGTCGGACCTGCCTGTTAAACCCCTTGAGTTCTCATTTTTGTCCTTTGAGATACTTACATTACTAATTTTTCCAAACACAGAAAACTTTTCCTGCAGAATTTCTTTTGTAACAATAGATATGGTATGAGAAATATCCAGAAGCTCCGACTAACTATGACAAACATTATGGCAATAAATTCAAAATTCATCAAGGAAACCAAAGAAAAAAAAATATTGTACATACATTTTCTTGCCAACAATAAAGGAGCCATTTAGCTCCTCGACAGTAACACTGGCAGATAATTCAGATTCAAACTGTACAAATCCGAAGCCTAAGCTCTTTCCATCTGAAGACTTATCAACTTCACATGATAATATGCTTCCAAATTTAATGAACATCTCATGAAGTTTCACTTTATCAATAGAAAAACTCAAATTCTGCCATGAAACCTGAAACCCACTTTTATGCCCTACCCAAAACAGAAGAACGTGGAATATCACCAAGATATCTATATGAAAGTATCAAATAAATAAATAAAAACAGAAATACCTTTACAAACAAATTTCCTATACCAAACTTCCTTGCATCCGGAACACGGTGGTGAGACCACGTAACTCTAATCGTCTCCCATTCAGCCGAGTGCGGTTCAGTTTCTCAATAACTATGTTTGCTATTCAACACAAGTGGAAGAACAAGAACAGAAGTAAATCAACTAAAATTCAATGAAGATATTGAAAAAGGGAAAAAGAAGAAAAAGCAAAACAAAAACACAAAGTAAGAAATGTTCTCCGACAAAGAAGACTGTGGAAAGATATGTTAAACTGTACACGATAGGAGGAGCAGTCCTCATCATATTTGGCCATCTCACCTTGTGTAGTGTGGTAGGACTCTCTGTACTTAATTAATAGAGTCAGTATAGGACTTATCCACTCACGAACTCTTCAGTCTTCTTTTCTTCCTTGTTTTCAAATTGCTGTTGAAAGTTTATCTGTCACCCTTCTTCTTTAGGTTTGTTTTGTTTTTTGGATTCGCTAGTGTTAGGAAAAATTTCTTTTCTGATCATTAATTTAATATAGATTTAACTTCTTCTCTTTCATCCTCTAATCTATTAGTCATTGTAATGTTTGCTTTGTACTGGCAAACGGGATATGGTTCCTTATTATTGACCTTCTATTATCATGACTTTTGCTCTCAGTCTGTATGTTGAACCTTCTCTTATGTAATAACCTTCTCAGTCTGTATGCGTAACCATCTCTCCAACTTCCCTCCAATTCTTCCTTGAAAACAAGGGTACCTTTGTCCTTCCGAGGTTGATCGGGTTTTTCTTCCGGCAACTGGTTCGAATCCTTATGAGTTTCAGCTATGGCTAAAAGGTATCTTCTCTAATCTCTTCCTTCCTTTCGATCAATTCATACTTTTATTCTCTGATTTCTATCATTCTTCTATACTATTGAACGTCGCTGTTTACTGTTCCATTATTCTTCTTCTAATCAAGAGAAAGAATACATTATCCATAACATGACTTTCACAGCAGAGTATGCTATAATCAAGAGAAAGAATGAGGCATGCAACACACACTTTACTCCTAGGATAGGAAGTTGAAATCTGTCTAAACATCATCTTAATAAGGACTAAAGACTCAAAACATAGCCTTGAACTAGACCTGATATTAAACTTAATATTAAAAAAAAATTCTTTTCAATATCATTTTTTTATAGTGTTTTTATATTTTAAAATTGTGTTTTGTATGTTCTTTAATGATTTTTGTACGTATCTTACCTTGTACTTGTGCGTATCCATCGTATTTCGATACGATACGATATGTCTCTTAATTTTAGCTAATCGATACCGTACCAATACACGATACTTAATTTCTTGCTCCATGGTGGGACTTGCATTACTTTGGAGTACAATGCCGTATTCGGATGGATGATTCTACCCCTAACTTAAGCTGGTAATGGCGGATGTACCCCTGAGAGTGATTTTATGGTAGAAAGACTATTCTGCCTTTGGACTTTGGGGGTACTTTTGGAGTTGTCCAGATATCACAATTCTATTGGCTCTCCGATATTTGTGCCCAACGTGGAACAATTAATTGGAACGCATAGGAAAGCCTTGTGTGGGCCATGCAAAGAACCTGTTGCCTTTAGGGCAGATTCATGGTTTTATTGTAAATTTGCTGCTGCGGAACACCCAAATATCCCTGTGCATTTTACTAGGATATTGTGTTGCATTGTTGCTGTGATATCTAAAACTTCTAAAGACATTTTTCTTTTTCCACCATTCCATTTTAAAGACTTCAACTTTAATGTTGTTGGGGAAAAACAATCTGCTTCTTCTATATATTGCTGTAGTTCCATTCTGGGTTACTTGGAAATTTGTGCAATCGAATCCTCTCTTCCACGGCTCCCCGGTTTCCATTCCATCCAACCGTTGAAGGGGGTTGGAGTTTAAGATGGCTCACCCCTCCAACGATTGGATGGGATGGGAGCCAGGGAGCCGTGGAGGAGAGGATTTGGACGTAAAATTTGAAGGTGGGTGCCATTTTCTGTTGGGTACTTCCAGTTCAGGGTAATATAATTGCATCGAATATTTTTGAACACCTTGTCCATGCTTGATCTTGTAACATATTTTGCCTTTTCATCCCTTTTGTGTCATCCTTTTGTTGGCCTTTAGTCCTTGAGCTTCACCTTGTGATAGTAATACTGGTTTACAAGCTATTGATGAACTTTTGATTGTCCAGTGTGTAGTGTTAAATCTTTCTATCTGTTTCTTAGTGGAGTGGATCGAGTCTTTGCATAATTGATTGAAATCACAATACTTTATGGAATTTAAGCTTTCTGGACTGGTTATTTTTCTGTTTTCCAGAGGGGTGAAGCCAAACTTTTGGTAGAAGATTGGGAGGGTGCTGTGGAAGATTTGAAAACAGCAACTCAAAAATCACCTCAGGTTTTTCATGAAATTGTAATTTTTTAAAATTTCCATATTGTCTAGTTGTGGCTTGTCGGCGCACTCTTTTTCTCCCTGGTTTGTTGATTCTGGAGTTTTATTCAAATTTGGTGAAGGTGTGTAAGATATATATTAGTTTATTTATAAATTTACTGTGTGGGACGTCATAAATAATAGGAAATTGGAATATAACATTAAAAGCTTACATGATTTTGGTAAATTAAAAGGAAGTAATATTAATAAATTGAATATTAGGATTTGTTAGATCAAATATTTTAAAGAAATAAGCTTGGAAGGAGCAAAATTGTCTTTCAGTTGAGAATTTTAAGTGCAATTGAGTTAGAATTGGGTACAGGAAGTCATGAACTGGTTCAGTTCAGGTAAGTTTGGGTTGAAACTTACCTGATTTGAACCAAGCCCAGTCCACTATCACCTCTGCATGGGATATATACATGCTTTTTGGTGCACTATTGGTGACTGAGGATAAAAAGTGAATGACCTGGTAACTCCAAACCAGCATTTTGTTGATGGATAGTCTGAATATAATAATCAAGGAATATATTGATATTGCCGTTTGGTAAACTAGCCAAAAAAGTTTCTGTTGCTTCATCACTTCTGCTTGGGCCAATACCCATAGTTCGGATGTAAGTTTCATGCTGGAGTCCTTACAAGAGTACATTTGTGCAGGATATGAATATCCGAGAAGCATTCATGAGGGCTGAGAGATCTTTGAAATTGAGCAAACGCAAGGACTGGGACAAGATTCTAGGAGTACCGAGAAGTGCATCTATATCAGAAATTAAACGTGCATACAAGAAGCTTGCTTTAAAATGGCACCCAGATAAGAATGTTGATAATAGAGAGGAGGCCGAAAGTTAAATTCCGAGAAATAGCTGCTGCATATGAGGTGAGAGTCAATCATGGTCTATCTGTTCTTCATGTTCCACGCTTCATGGGCACCTTGGGAGAAGGCGAAATGGATAAAAGTTAAATTTTTTAGCTCCTTGCAAGAAAGAACTTCATTTTGTGGATCAATTTGGTTGTCCACCCAAAACCTTTTCTTTATGTCATAACACTGCCCACCTGTGCAATCACCCACTATTATAATTGCACTTGTAGTGCCATTTTGGTTAAAACTGCTCATGTTTTCACTTCATCTAGTTTTTCCAATACTTTCCAGTGCATTTTAGTATTAATTTGCTTTAAAAGCATCTTGCCTCATCCAGTTTTGAGTTTTGCTTGTAGATACACACACCCATTTGCAATATCTGACCCCCGCAGTCTCCTCGTTTCCAGGTACTCAGAGATGACGAGAAACGTGTAAGATATGACAGAGGTGAAGACATAGAGAATGGTATGGGAATGGGTGGTGGCGGTGATGGTTTCAACCCTTTCGGTGGTGGGGGGAGCAATTCACTTTCCACTTTGAAGGAGGGTATTGATCACAGGTTGACACTGAGAGGGGGGGTGAATCAGTGTCTTCAAAATTCTTCTTAGATACTTCTTTTGAAGACAGACACTGCCTTGAGCTGATGCTTCACTCACTAACCACATTCACACAGCCACAGAAACCCAATCACACATATACAGTCGTATGCACAACCACCTCGCTACCACAGAGTGGCCAGGTCTACCATGTTGTGCACACCCATCCTACAGATCATTCCACGCGCTTCACAATATACAGAATAAGCACATTTACATAGCATTTACAACATAGAGGTATACGTGGTTCACCACCACAGTATGTGATGGATAGTCTACAGAGTAATGCCTAATGGGCTCCGTATATACTCAATACTTTATTTTTAGCTGTACACACAGCAGGGAGTACATACATCCAGTTTATCCAGCATAAAACTAGGAGGACACAAATATGCCAATAATTTAGATACCAAGTACCAGTGTTCAGCACACACTGCATACACTACGCTTAACCTGCACCCATGGGAAACAGACAATATCAGTTACAGGCTTATAATTGCCTTACAATTTTTCTCCCACTAGTTAGGTATTCAACATAATCACCTATACTAGTATATATGTAAATGGAAGCAATGTAAACATACAAGGCACAAAAATACTTACAACTATCGCTTCCAGAAATCCAGAGATGTCTCTGACACTCTACACAGCTCACTGAAATCTTCAACTAAACTCAACACAGCAAAAACCTTGACATTTCAAGTGATGACAGTCATAATGATGCTCGCTTCCCTTTTTCCACTTTTCTTCTCCACAACCAAATTCACTCCTCTCATTGATAGCTAATACTCATTCAAGCCTTCATTGAAGCACAACAAGCCTTCAAGAAATATTTCTTCACCTCAACATGGATTTTCAACTCTTCATAAGTTCACTCAAGCTCTCACAGCTCTTCTTTAATGACAGACCAACACTCAATGCCTTCAATGCATCAAAATATACAAAACCCCATTGTAGCTCTCATTGGAGCATCAAACAATAAACATTTGTCACTAAACCTTGTTCAGACTCTTCATTACAGATTTATGGCTCCCCATTGAACTCATGGAAGGTTAGTGATGAAAAGCCTTAAACACACACCAAACCTTCCAAAGAGGGTTTCCCCCAAAATCAAGCCTCTTCCTCTTCTCTGCCTCACTTTTGCTCCATCAATGGCTCACTACCATTCTAATCCTTCAATACTATTCAATGGAGTCCCAAACTGTCCATGGGAGGTAGGTAGATCTGATTGGTCCATCAGAGCATCAATAATAACCGCCGTAGGATATGGTAGAAAAGGCGGAATGATATACCCACCGTTGGATCTGATAAATCATGTAGGCCGTGAGATCAGGATCAGATGCGTCAACGAAGATCTACTTTGATTGTATCCGTTAGATCTAGATCGGACTAGAGGCCGCACTGCACATGAGCTACACCAAAGCAATGACTCCGCTGACCAGTCAGAGGATGTTGTTGAGATGTGATTGGCCTGTCAGGAAATCAATCATAAAGGCCATCTAATCAAAAGAAAATGGTGGGATTAGACCCTGGCCATTCAATCTACTCCATCGCGTCAGGTGGAGATCGGAGTTAATTATCGCCGTGCGATCGGAATCCGCACCTATGTCGCACCATACATTTGCCACACTGAAGCAGAGATGGACTTACACGCGACGCGGACCAAAGATTTAATATGCAACCACCCAATGAAAGAGCTCGCAATAGCATTTTGACGCGTCCGACGAGTTACACACTAGCCCGCCTTTATCTGGGCCATCAGATTGGAATTTGGGCTGTGTGGCTTCATCCTTATCGTTGATATTGAATATTATCTTTATAACTTACCAAAAATACCCCTGAAAATGTTGGAAAGCACCTCTGCAACCGGTTTTCTTTGTATAAACCATATCTCAGACGATTGATTCTAGAGAGCTTTTCTCTCTCCTGGAAAATCGTCAAACAGGTAATGTGCTTGCTTCTGGGCTGGGGCAAGGGCTTGCGGGAAGGCCTTGGTGGCTGTGCGCACATGCTTGCGGCTTGCCATTGCTGTTGCGCTACTGTGCTTGCATGCATGCCGAGATTGTGCAGGCTGGGGCTTGCTTGCTGCATGGGTGGCTAGCTAGTGGCTGTGCCATGTGGCTGGCCATATGGCTGCTGTTGGTGCTGCCATGTGGCTGGCTGCCACATCAGCATTGTGGGTCCCACCCACAACACCTGACCTGTTTCTTTCTCTTCATTCTCTTTCTTCGTTCTCTCTCTTCATTCTCTCTACTCTTTCTCTTTCTTCTCTCACCACAACACCCACTCATAAGCTACATCATCAGTAGGACCCGCAGTGAGACCCAGTGCCACCATCGTGGGGCCCACCCACTTTCTCTTTCTGTTTTCTCAATCACTGTATGAAACTGCTGACCACATACACATCAGACATGATTGCCACATCACCACATCAACTATGATTGCCATGCAGTCAGTGGGACTCACACTCTCTCTCCAATTTATCTTCTCCTCTTTCTAGTGACTGTAAGCTCAACTATGCTGCCACCTCAGCCAAGTTGCCAACAATGACAACACATGACCAACAGAAGAAGGGAGGGGGGGGGGCCTGGTGGATTTGGTGGATTTCATTTTTGATTGTGAGAGAAACTCAATGGCTTTCATAACAAAGAATTAGATGAGGAAAAAGGAGCACTTATACTCAAGAGGAGCAAATGAGCCTGACTGACTGCAACAATTGTGTGGCTATACAGGCCATTTAGAAGAAGCAGCAGGTAGCGTGTTCTTATTTAAATTTGCTTCTGAGAGAATTTTGCGTGGTGGCATATCATTCATCCTAAATTTGTTTGGATTGGTGGCATATCACTCATCTGTTGTGGTTGATGGCAGAGGGGCCGCCCCTGTTCTGATGTTGTTTCTGCTTCTAATTATACATAGATGTAACATAGAGAATTTCCTCTCTTTTTTTCTGGAGACTCTCCTTTCTATTCTTTTTTTCTTTTTCCTTTTTCCTTTTTATTGTTTATTGGACTGTACGCTGTCTATATACTGTCAGATAAGTTTCCATGCTTTCCCCATAGCCATTTAAAAGGAGGATTTACTATAATGAAGAATGCAAATTGAAGGGTATAGTTATCATACAAAGCAGCAGTCCTCCCTTCCCTTGCCTCTTTGGTAGAACAAGGCTTTCATCCATCTGAAGACAGTTTCTCAGAAGTTCACTGACCAAATGAAGCAAGGTTATGATGGGATGATGGGTTTGAATTTTGAAGCTAACAAGCCATAAGTGCTCCTCACCTGAGTTGGATTTAAACTTTATATTTCCAATTTCAAAAATCTTGACCTAATGTTGAATCTTGGCTTATATAGATAGAGGTGTTTTCAAGGCTGTCAATGCGCCAATGTTTCTCTGCTTGTCTGCTAGACTTCGGTATTTTCTCTTGCTCAATCGTGCTAGTAGCCTAGTACTGGAACAGTTCGGAGAGGAATCTGATTCTATTACTGGGCCTTAGAAGGCCATTTCAAGTCCACATGGCCCAAACTCAAAATCAACTGTAGATTTGAAGCCTTCATGGTGCCACCTGAATAAGGTATCATCCTCTACTCATGTCAAGGCTCTTGGCCATCAGTTTTTTTTTTTTTTTTTTTTTGGAGGTAAATTTGATAGAATTCAACACATTGTGGTCATATAATTGAAATGAATCTTGAAATTTTGAAATTTGACATGAGATCAATCTATAGGGACCTCAAATTAACCCTCGGGATGCAAAATCATCCTTTCATGTTGCTCAGATTTTCAGGATTAGCCTTTATCAATTTTAATTTGAATCATATCGGAATTGACTGAAATCCTAGAAACTGAATTAATTAGAAGAAGCAAACATATATATATATATATATATATATATATATATATATATATATATATATATATATATATATATATATATATATATATATATATATATATATATATATATATAGATTTGGAGTTTTTTTTTTTTTAATTCTATTTTCTAACTAAAAGAAGCTGAAACCAGTAAAAAAATGAAAATCAAAGTGCATTTACGACCGAAAGATTTTGGGAACCAGAATTAGACACATAATCATGTGATAATTATATGCTATAATAATTACAAAAGTTTCATTTTTAAATTTAAAATTTTCACTTCTTTTCTTTTTAATTTCCATTACAACCAAACACCTTTAATTTCTTATACAACCAAACTGAGCCAAAACGAAAAAAATCTACCTTCCCATATCAAACTTCAGGTGATCAAGCGTGGAATTTGGAAAGAGGATTAGAACTTGTAAGGTATGATATTTCTTACCTCAGTCTCCTATGTCCAGTTATGTTTTCATATTTTACTTGGATCTGGATCTGGATCTTGACCTTGATTGGAGTACCCAGATATCACTATGGGCATCGAACCAGTTCCCATGCATTTCATGCAAAAACGGAAATGGCTGCCCATAGGATCGGCCAGGGCTCAAATGGATCTTAGATAAGCTGTTCTTTTATTCTGATTTCTGATGATTAATGAAAACATATGATACAGAAAGCTCATCCTAAGAAGCAGAAGTAACAAGACCATTGATTAAGAACAAACAAACAAAAAAATACAAAGAAAGAATAAAAGTATCTCAAAAGAAAGAAAGAAAAAAAAAAAAAGGCTTCCACTCTTCAGATCATGACTGCAACGACATTCAAATAAGGATACAAGAAGAAAGAGAGACCTCCAAATTATTCAAACACCATTCATTGTGTCAATGATGAACAATTGAACACAATAAAGGACCATTCAATAGAGATCACACCAATGAATTATATGGGTCACAAAGCAATGGCTGCAATGGCTGCAATGACTCCAACTGCAAAGGATATCCAATTGTACTGCGGGATCCTCACGGCAATAGATGATTCCACATCCGAAGAACTTGAAGGGGCAAGTGGCTTCTTCTTCTTCTTCTTCGGCTCAACAGATGGTGCCGGAGCAGGCGAAGGTGTACGAAAGAACTCCAAAGGAATGAGTACCCGATCCACCTGATACACCGCAAGTTGCCCATCTGTATAGATTGTGCCGGTCACACTGGCATTAACAATTCCAGTTGTCATGTTCACACTATTGCCAGAAGTGGTGACATTTAAAGGAAAATGGTCTTTGCCGCTGTCTCCTGCTTGTGTTCTAAGAGGATTACTCACAGCCGGGAACTGTGAGAGAGGAACATAATTAGGAATCATATGGAACTGCAACAATTCCACCTGCCGCTCATTTGTGTAGGAGTTTAGTGTTCCTGGTTTAAGCCTGGAGAATGCATCATCTGGTGGAGCAAAGATGGTGAGACCTTGATTTGAGTTGTTGAGTTGTGTGTAGATCTGATCGGCAACTTGGGTGCTCTTCAATAGCTTGATCAGGATGTTGAAGTTACCTGCTTTCTCTAGGATTGCTGTAACGTTGGTGGGTCCGGGAGGAGCTGGTGAGCTTGCAGGAGGAGCTGGTAAGCTTGCAGGAGGAGCTGGTGAGCTTACAGGTGAGCTTGCAGGTGACTGAGCTAAGGTTGTGGTGATGAAGAGGAAGATGAGTAGGAGAAGTGAAAGATGTTGGAGATGCATGTTCATCATTTTGTTAGGCTTTGTTTGCTGATTGTGGCCTCCCTTGGCAAGCAACAGAAGAAAGACAAAAGTGTTGTTGGGTTTGAGAGGGAGGAGAAGGTTGGTTTTATGGAGGTGGTAGGTGATAGGTGTAATCCAAGTTGAGCTGGCCATGGAACACTCTAATTATCAAATTGAATATGGATGCAGAGATCTAGAGTTCTAGAGATCTAGAGAGAGAAAGAAGGGGTTGCTTGGTGAAGCAGAAAAGTGGAGTACACAAGTTATAATGTCACACAGCTTAGAGGGTCCCCTCTAGTTAAACCGTCTGTTTATATTTTGTTATTACACCACTAATTGATAGCAATTTTTTTGGTTGCTTTCATTTTACATTTTTCAGGGAAGAAAAGAAAACATTGCCAGGAACTAATTTTGGTTGCCGGAGACTTCAAAAAGAAGCTTTCATGTGATCATGTCCACTGGATAACTTGATCAAAATCAATGTTTTCTTCCATGTTTATTGCTAGTCATAATATGACAATTTTGACCATTGGATATCTATGTAGGTCGCTCACCATTGGATATCTATGTAGGTCGCTCGAATGGTGTGGATTCATCCGGTATATCAATATTTTTTATGCTCATTTATTAACTGTTACTGTATATTCTTTTATAGTTCAGGATTTTCAAAACTGATTTGGTCATCTGAAAAATTCTGATTGGTTTGAAACTTTATTCATGTTACGATTCTTACCTGAACTGCCATGTGGTAAATATTTAAATGTCGCTTAAAGTTAATTCCTTTCCAAACAGACCTCCCCTTTATTTGTATTTTACTTAATTGTTTTAGGTGGGGGTGTTTGTTACAATAGCTTATGTTTGGAATATGTATGTGTCTGACACATTTAAAAATAAAAACTATGGGATGTATGAAAGTAATTTTAAATTGCTAGGAATGTGTACCTATAAAGATCTATGGTGTAAGCTATCACAATTCAGATTAGAAGAGGGGCACTTATTTTGTGAACAATTTCCCTTATATTTTTGAATTTCAACCTCATAAATGAATTTGGCCACCTAATGAGATAAAGGGTTATATTATTGGTAGAGAAATAAAGTTTTGAAAAAGCATGGAACCACTATGGAAACGATTACTTGATTATTGTTAAAGGGTGTCAATTGGTACAGTATTAGTAATGTGGTATAGTTTTGATATGGTACAAGAATAAAAAGTTCTTACCATTACTACATTGTACTTATAGAACTACGATCATTATCATATCAATTCAAACGGTTTTTAGCCAGTATGACCATATACAGTTTTTATATGGTACGAAAAACGTTTTTGGATTTGGTACAAGTTTTGGTTTCTAATTCAGTATAAAATATCGTTCTAATTCAATACCATGTTGACCATTTGTCATCTTCATATTTTCTTTTTTGTTTTTGATACCATATATTAGAAAAAAAAAATATAAGGAATGTACACTTGAACGGCACTTGTCAATTGTCATCTTGAAAATATTAATTTTTAGTCAGTAAACGATATATAAATCGATATAAACAGCGATATAGAAATGGTATAGAAACAATTTGTATCATCGATATATTCTAGTACGATAAGTGTTGTACCGAGTAGGAAAACGGTTCCAAAACTTGAACCATTACCGTACTAGATAGAAAATGTTACACTGGTATTAGTATAAATAGTATGGAACCAGTTTCGGTATTAGTGTATTAGAATTTAGAAAAAATTTCATCTACACCCCATAAAAATCGTTAACATCATCTACACCCACAAAAATGTAAAAACTTTATCTATACCCCAAAACTTTGGTTGTGGTAATCAAAGAAGTTCACTCCGTCAGTTGATTCCCGTTAATTGTTGATGCCAGCTGAAATAGAACCGTTGATGGACAATACTACCCTTTAAGGAAAGTTAAAAGACGATTTTATCTTTTCTTCTCTTTGGTCTCATTTTATATCAGAATTTTTTTCCCTCTTCAATTTCTTCCTCTTCTGTTTTTTTTTTTTTTTCTTTCTTCTTGGTTCATTTTCCCCTTCTTTTCTTCCTCCTACTCTTCTTCTTCTATGGCCCCTTATGTGGTTATTTTTATTTCTTCTTTTTTCCTGTTTTTCTTCTTCTCTCTCCTCCCAGTCACTTTCTTCTAGCTTTTCTCCGTCTATTCCTCAAAACCCAAACCAGATGATGAGCTTGGCTGCACCCATGGCGGTAAAGTGTACAACGCTAAGAGAGAAGAGGAGTTGCAGACCTCGCCGATGGCCGCCGTGCTGGATTCATTGCAGTTGCTCCTCTTGGAAAAGGTAAGTTTCAGATGGTGGAGCTGCTCCTCTTAGAAAGAAAGCTTTTCAATTTGGTTTGATCGATTCAAAAAATTCTTAAAACTCAAACCGAACTTCTTGTTTTCTTTTTTGTTGCAACTTGCCCTGACGCTAGATCAAATTTCAGATCTGTTTCATAGGCTTAATACTGGATATTCAAAATTCTAAATCACCATCACGGGATCTGGAACGACGTCTCAGATCTCTCGGTTGAAGTTCCTTCCTTGATCAGAAAGGATTTGAGATGGGAGAGTTGCAGTGGCAATGCCGTGGACCGCGGAGGGGAGAGTTGCAGCGGCAATGTCGTGGACTCTGATCTTTTTCACAACTCCGATCATCCCCACAGTTAAGTGAAAAGGAAAGAGAGATAGTAAATGTAAGTTTCAATACAAGGTCAAACTAGTCATTCTACTTAATTTTTTAATTTTTCAATTTATAATATGAGGGGTAAAACCGTATTTCAATAATTTTAGTGATTTCCGTCAGTTAAGTAGACCTATGTGATATTTTTGCAATTTTGTGGGTGTAAATGATGTTGGCAATCCTTGATGAGTGTAAATGAAATTTTTTCTAGAATTTATTGCCAACTTTTTGTCAACACTTTTTAATTATCTTATTTTATTTTCATTTAATTCTTAATTTATTTTTTTTTTCTTTTTTTTTTAGATTTTAATTTTATTAAAAAACTTAATTTCTTACAACTTTTATTTAAATTTTGATTATCGGCTTTATTTTTATTTTTTTATTTTATTTTTTGCAGTTGACTTTTGAATTATAGCTAGATGTCATGGAATGAGAAAATATATACTTTTGAATGCCTCTCTTTTTATTTTACATTAAAACAAATAATGGAAGATTATGTTCACAGAAAAAAATTTTCCTTTTTCACTTTTTTATAGGAAAACAAAGAAAACCCATGGACTTATGCACTAACAATAAGGTAATGGTCATAAATACACATGTCCTACCTAATACACTAATGGTTGAGAAGTTGGTTTTCTGCCTAGCCAAAATTATAATTCGTTTTGTTAGGCTTTATAAATGAGATCATAAATACACGTCCTAGTACTATTGGGGTTCAATGAATATCCAATCACATCAAGACGGAAAATTGTTTCCCTTTCAAGATTTCTAATGTTTTTTTTTTTTTTTTTTTTCCAATGGTGCACAAGAGATCAATTGGATCAAGAAATATTTTGTTTTTTATATATATAAGTGGGTAATTATTAATGCATGCCAATACAAAGGAGGAGTATTAAATTGAATTAAATTCTGAAATTTGACAAATGGATAATCTTGACTTTGTCCTCTTTAACTAACCGTAGGAATGGAGACATCATCTGTCCAAGTGCAGGAATAGATAGATGTCTTTTGATGTATGGGGAAATAATAAACCCTTATGATAATAATAATTTTCTTAGGTATAAATAGAGTTAAAAGGAAAAGATTTTATTGGTGGTCTCATCTATAGAGTGATAGGTAACACATCTAGTTGTGCCTCGTGGATTGGTGATGTGGCAATATTTTTTTAATTCCTTAGAAACTTTTTTCCCCCTCCTTGGGGTATCAAGATACCACACTGTCGAGATATCTTATCCGTTTCTCCAGGAAAATAGATATCTCCAAAAAATATTTTAAGAATCTTTTTTTTTCCTCTCCATGCGGACCAATCCTGCTACTCGGCTTTTTGTCCTCAAGCCCTAGGTAGGTCGACTGGGTCTTTCTCTGTTGTTCTGTTCCCACCATGAGAAAGACGCACAGAAGAGGTATGCCCAATGAGCGGAGGATTGACAATTAGATATCTAAAAAATAATCTAGTTTGGATTCTCTTTGATATAATTTATATTTATGTTTATGAGTTATTTATGATAAATCATTTATTAGAATAAATTATGAATAATAAATAATAACCGTTTGATTCACTAGAAATAAAGAAATAATAATAGATTATCAAAATAATAATAACACAATCCACAATCTGACCTATTTGTAAATTTTAGATATATTAATTTAAATATAAATAAATAACATAAATCACACCAAACAACTATATATGTTACAATATACATACCAAAGAAAGTATAAATTAATACCAAAATATAAATTAATTCTTTACAAATTATTTATAATTTCTTTTAAACCAAAGAAGAGAGGGTGCTTATACCTTCATGAATACATGGATATGTATTTATCTATTTATTTTTGGAAACATGGTTTTTACACTCCATGTGGTTTTTTTCTTTTTTTCTTTTTTTTTCTTTTTGGCCGCCTAGGCATGATGATTTAAGGCCTACCTAAATGTCACCATCTTTATTTACTCTTTTGAAGTCTCTCCCTATTTTTTATGCACAATTACTCTTTTAAAGTCAATGGTATTGACATTACTGATTGGACTCTCCAACGACTTCAGATCAACTAGCTGGGAATTACCATACTGGGAATTACCATATCAAAAATTATAAAAAAGCTGGGGGTTGGATGTCTTATCTTTTAAAATGTCTCACCAATATGGAAATCATTGCAGGTGAAGTGTTCCTTAATTTGACTCCATACCACCTTAATTTGACTCCATACCATTTACTATCCCTTCTCCATTTTTAATAGTAAGCAGAAATAGGACCACTATAGCTGGGAATTATGTGGCCTAACACCTTCTGTGCTTGTTTTCATGTCAAATGAGACGACGTGAGGAAATATCCCCCACACATTATTGGGGGAATTTTTTCCCTTCGGGTTCCTTCGTTTTCATGTCAAATGATGGGGAATAAAATTACTATAAAATAAGATTTTCAAACGGTAAAATGTAAAGAAATACATTGAAAATGAAGAAAAAATTATATAAAAGAAAATTTTTCATATAAGATATTATTTGCACAAAAAAAAATTATACGAAACAAACATGGCTTTATTGATAATTAATATTTGCTAGTATGGGTAATGGTGCAATCGTGCTCTTGTTGGTACCGATATTCTTAAACCCACGACGCAAATGGTAAGTTTACTTCTTTATTTAGCTAGTTGGCACAGACAAAATTTTCTTGCAAATTGAATGATATGAATTTTCTTGCTGTCTAGTTTCTTGTGCATCCATATGGAAACAAGCTCCAATGAAAAAAAGTATTTTAGAAAATACTATAAACTAATAGGGTAATTGTGAATTCGAAGGAACAGATTCCATATGGTATGGGTCCATATAAAACCAAGCAGTAGGAAAATTCTTACTACCCGGTTTGCAGGAAATTTTTTTTCCAATTGACATTTAATAGCAAGAAATGATATTGATGCGTAAATTTCATCTTGCTTATAGGAGTGCCTATTATTAATATGCACCATTATTAGGTAAGGCCCAACAAACCATCAAAGATGTTGGAACTCATTTGTTTCCATTGATTGATGGCCGTCTCGTGGGTTGCTAAATAATAAGAAGTAGGCATGTTTGTTTTGTCGTAAGATTTTTCATGCAAATGATATTTTATATTAAAATTTTTCTACAATTTTGTTTGCTTGTTTTGGAGTAAAATTTTATTTGTTAAAAACTTTTTCAATACTTGTTTTCAAGAAATAAAATATAGTGATCTCTAATGAGGAGGGAAAAAGAAGTTTCTCTTTCTTTTACCTCTTTAAAAAACATTAGAAAATTTTTTAACATATAAAATTTTATATTAAAACAAACAGAGCCTACATTTAAAATTTTCCTATTTTTCAATGCATTTTATTGCATTTTCTAAACAAAGAAATAGTGGAAAAATCAGATTTATGGAAAATTTTTATTTTCCAACCATTTTAAATGAAAGGAAACTGAGCCGAATTGTTTTGCCAAAAAAAAAAAAAAGAGCCGAATTGTAAAATATTAAAAGGAAATGAGCGAACACAAAATATTTGCATTTTAAATAATCTAGTCAAAAGCAAAAAATTTATAATACATCATTTTGAACCACGTGGCAGAATGATTTTACTGTTCTAAAAATTGGATAGAATGTCAATGGGAAACTTGATCATTCTTCCAGTCTATCAGCTACGTCTCCTTTAGTGCTCTGGTGTCCTCCTCCAAGAGGCTCTATAAAAATCAACACTAACGCCAGTCTTTCGTCAGATTTCAGTGGAATATGATTTCTGTTCCTGGACCACAAAGGCCAAGTTTTAAAAACTTTTTCCTCCCCTCTGCAATTTGATTCAGTGAAGGTTGGCGAAGAGCTCACCATTAGAATGGCAATCCAGTCGGCACTGGAATATGGTCTAGTCGATATTCAGATTGAAAGTGATTGTAAGGAGGTGGTTGAGATTTTGACTTCACAGAAGTCCAATTATGAGTTTTCCCTCCAGCCTATTGTTCATGATATAATCTTATTGGTGGGTATCTTTAATTCATGTTTTTTTTTTTTTTTAATTCCAAGGAGAGTTAA
The DNA here is from genome assembly GCA_028583415.1 of Protea cynaroides. Taxonomy (NCBI): domain Eukaryota; kingdom Viridiplantae; phylum Streptophyta; class Magnoliopsida; order Proteales; family Proteaceae; genus Protea; species Protea cynaroides. The sequence continues at coordinate 30,735,610 of CM053266.1, read as the reverse complement.
TACTGCTACTCATACCCTTGCCAGGAATGCCTCAACCATTTCGGGGTTGGTTGAATGACCCTCTTCCACTCCTTGGCTTCATGAAGTTGTTGTAAATGATGTCTTGGCCTATTCCCGAGTAAATGATCAATAGATTTTCTTATTACCCAAAAAAAAAAAAAAGGAATGTTATGTATCAAATTTTAGACTCAAATTCCATTAAATGTCTTCCTATGTATATCTATGTGTTATTAAATTAAATACTTACAAAATATGCGTTGGTTATGATTAAAAACTAATTATTTTAATTTTGGCAAAATATTTATTTAAAAAGGGAATGAATCATATTAACAAAACAGAGAAGAACCCCTAATTTGAGTTACAAATTAAATCCACAGCCGGGGATGTCTACTAGTTGAATATTATGTCTTTTTTTTCTTGGTGCAAAGTTGAATATTATTATGTCTTGAGTTGATTGCTTACTTTTGGCAAAATATTATTATCGCAAGGGTTTATTAGTATTTCTTTTCCAAATTTTAGAAGATATCTATTTTGTCACATGGATAAATGATGTGTTCATTCTGACAGTTGGATAGAGAGGATATGATCTAGATTGAGAACAAGTAAATTTTAAAGTCTAATTCAATCAAATATACTTCCCATTTATTAGCATGCCTTTTTTTGTGTATGTGTACATGTGTATACCTCTCCTCTAGTCATTATTGTGTAGTACTATCCCAAGTATAAGTAGAAATTAATGGTTTAAATATGAAAACTATGAAAATGGATGAGTCAGATTTTGTTGTGGCTTCCAAAACTATCAGAAACTAAGGGTGTCAAAGTTGGGTCCAAAACGATTAACTTGATAGAGCCACACCAATTTAGCCCGAGACTGAACCAGATCGAAATGTTATTGGTCATGTTTCAGGTTTATGTATGGCATATTCTATCGGTCATGGTCTAGTCCGGGCTAACCTGCCTAGCCTAGTAAGAGTAAAAAAAATTAGACAAATGAGCTTGAACCCGATAATGGCCTAAACCAGACCGATTTATATATCGAATATTAAACCTTAGCTTCATTGCTTCAGCCTTAATGAGTTTCCTACCGGGCTTTCAAATGGACCCGGACGGAACCAGACCGATACCAGCCCGATAAGCCAAGCCTAATAAGAAAGCGAAACCAGGCCAGCTCGGTTGTTGTCATTCACAGTTCAGCCCATGTAGCCCGAACTGCTTATCGGACATGTATCAGACTGACCCTATAGAACCCGACACCAACTTTGCCTGAACCGGAACAAGCCCGAACCGACCCGTTGACACCCTTATCACAAACAATTGACACTAAAGGCCCCGTTTGATAACACTCCAGCTCCTTACTTCTTAGTTCCGGAGTTAATCTAGAATAGAATGGCGATTGATAAACACGGTTCAAGTTTTGACTCCCATGGAATGAATCGCTCCAAAAATGTCTTTGGGAGCTAAAACACTGGAGCTAAAAAAACTTACTTCTCTTGCTTCGGAGCTATTACCACTACTAACTGCCATCACCACCACTAGCACTGCCATAATCACCACCACCCCTCCACAGCCACCATCCCCACCGCCACCCACCACCCCTCCACAGCCACCATCCCCACTGCCACCCACCATTCACCACCCACAGCCACCGCAGCCACCACCACCACCACCACCATCGTCACCGCCACCACCACCACCCACCACCACTTACCACCGATGCCGCCACCACCACCCACCACCTACCACCATCGCCGCCACTACCACCACCCACCACCTACCACTAATGTCACCACCACCACCCCCCCCCCCCCACCGCCACCAACACCACCACCACCAAACAGTATTTTGGAAGCATATTCTTTTGATTTTGGAGCAGCGTTATCAAACAACATTCTATTCCAAAAATCCTGACTCTGGAGAAGAAGTAGAAAACGACTCCGAACCAGAAGTAGCCCCGTGGGAGCTGGAATGTTATCAAATGGGACCTAAACTACCAATTTTGTTTTTGTTACAACATTTTACATCCAAGGAGCCAAAATATTTCTTAATTTAAATATCATATTCTACCCACAATGCTTACAAATTTTAGTTTACCATGCTAAGCTGAGACATTATGGATCAATAAACGGTAAACCTGGTCTATTATTATTATTATTATTATTATTATTATTATTATTATTATTATTAATGTAACAACGGTCTATTATTTATCCAAACATAACAAGACACTAATTATCTTCTTAAAACTTCTAGTAAAGATGTGAATGGAAATAAATCTATAAGAATAATTTAGTAAAATCATATTCATTGTAGGAATTCATGTAAAAGTGTATAAGAAACTAATACCATAAATAAATTATCTTAAGATAGGGTTAAATCGTAATTGCACTCATCCCTATCCAATACCTATACATTGAACCATGGTTCTAAATCTAGGTAACGGACATGGTATTGGCCATATCCAAAACTAATTCAATCCAGATCGATTCGGCATATAGATCCAATGAGAAATTGACATGTGTCCAATCCTCATTAAAATAGAACTAACACAGGCTGGGATCAAAGATCGAATTAGGGATCGACCAGGTCCCAAAACGATATGAATTGGATCTTATCCAACCAATTTGACATCGATACATTGAACCATGGTTCTAAATCCAGGTATCGGACACGGTATCAGTCACGTCCAAAACTTATTCAATCTGGATTGGTTCGATGTACAGATCCAATGAGAAATTGACACGTATCTGATCCTCATTAAAATAGTATTAAAACAACTGTGATCGATGATCGAATCAAGAATTGACCAAGTCCCAAACCGATATGAATTGACCGACCCAATCGATCCAATACCAATACCAATACCTTGAACCATGCCCATTCACAATAAGGATGGTGCAAAAAAATGAATCTTTTACTTCCCATACATATCACAACCCCCCATCTTAATATTTGCTTAGGAAATCTACTTCTTAATATTTACATAACAAATCTACTAAGTAACAATTAACATAGTAAGCAAATCATGGTGTAGAGAATAATAATGAAATTAGTAAAAGAAATGGTATCTTATGAAAAGACTTGAATATCATTTTAAAAGTCAATTTATAGTATAATAGTGAGATTATAGTAAATGAAAATGGAATATCTATTTTGCCCACTAAGTTGATCCTTGCACCTTCCTTTGCTCATTGTATTATGGTCTTTTCACCATTTTGTTCTTTTTTCAAACGTAACAAATCTTTGTTACATGAATAACAACTCTATTATTATTATTATTATTATTATTTTGTAAAGGCCTGGTCTATCTCAAGATATATACGAAGAGCCTTTTGAGTGAACGCTTCCGGGAGTAACCTAAAACCCATCTACAACTAAGCCCATTAAGTCTTGATTGGACCCTAACATGGCCCAATTTGCGATGGGCCAAGCAAAAATTAGGCGAGCTTGGTTCCAGTTACAAACCCAAAATCAATTTAGTTCCCTTACCCATTTTCATGCTGACCCTATTAATTATTTTTTTTTTCATAAGCTTTTCCATGCTTTGATTTTACAATGTGGAACAACCAAGCAATATGAACAAATACCTCTCTCTATATATGGTTCAATACTGGTCCCTAATTACTATGGATCGGCAGCTTCATCACTTAACGCAGAAACTTGATGACAGTCAGGAGGGGTTCCAACACTGGAATCGAACAGTTTTCGGGAAGTTGCAAACCAATATTGACAAACTCAAATCGCAACTGTTGGTGCTCCAGAGTAATCCTGGTGAGGGATCCCAAGAAAAAGAAGCAGAAATCATATCAAAACTGGAAGAGAAATTCCTTTGGGAAGAATTATTTTGGCACCAAAAGTTTAGGGTCGATTGGCTTCGTTATGGTGATGCTAATACAGCTTTCTTACATGCCACTACAATTCATAGACGGCATCAAAATCATGTCCACCAGTTGGAGGATAGGCCAAGGTGAGTGGTCTACTTCGGAATCTGATCTCTATTCTGCTTTTCTGACTCACTTTTCTGTGGCTTTTACTTCTGGGGGTGTTGCTCAGTCTGATATTATTCAATCGTTACAATCGGTCCTCCCCGTGGTCACTCAAGACATGAACAGTCAATTGTGTGCTATACCCACCGAGGAAGAAATTCACAGGACTGTTTTTAGCTTTGCTTCATTGAAACCCCGGGAGCCTGATGGTTTTCCCCCACATTTCTTCCAGCACTTTTAAAATGCGACAAAAAATGTTCTAATTAGGTTTGTGCTTGATGTTTTTCATTCTGGAGTTATCCCTCCAATGTTTAATAGAACGTATTTGTGTTTTATTCCAATAGTATCGCAACCTGAATCCCTTGATCAATTTCGACCGATATAAGTCTATGAAATTTTCCAATGAAGCTTATCTCAAAAATCCTGGTCCATAGGCTGACTGATTTTCTGGGCAACATTATTGCTTTAAATCAGTCAGCTTTCATCCATGATCGGGGGATTTCAGATAACATTGTCATGGCTTATGATATTTTCCATTACATCAAGCAGTAAAAGAAATCTAAATCTCGATTCCTTGCTTTGAAATTGGATATGCAGAAAGCCTATGATAGGCTTGAATGGGTTTTAATCGAAAAAGTCCTCATACAGTTAGGGTTTGCTCCTACTGGTCCAATTAGTTATGAGTTTCGTCAAAATTGTCTCTTATACATTGATAATTAATGGAGCAGAACGTGATTCATTTTGTCCAACAAGAGGGATAAGGCAGGGGGGACCTGCTTTCTCCTTCTATATTTATCCTCTGTGCCCATGTTCTTTCTTGTATTCTAAATGAAAAAACTGATCAAGGGGTGCTTCAGGGAATTCGTGTTAAAGGCCGAGCTTTGCCTATCACTCATCTTCTTTTTGTAGACGACAATTTGCTCTTTGCTCTAGTTCATTTGCAGAAAACATTGACTTCGAAAAGTTGTTTAGATTTATATTGTTGAGCATCTGGTTAAAAAATTAATCTGGATAAATCATGTCTTACTTTTAGCTTTAATACTCCATTAAAATTCCGTAGGTGGTTCTCGCGGGTTCTCAAAATCAAATACGGAGCTACTCCTACTAAGTATCTGGGACTTCTTATTCATATTGTTGCCTCAAAGAGCTCTTTATTCCAGGAGCACGTGGAAAAAATCAAATCAATGCTCTAAACATGGAAGGCTGGCCTACTTTCACACTTTGGTAATGAGATACTTTTAAAATCGGTGGTGCTAACTATGTCAAACTATATTGCTTCCCATTTCAAACTTCCCAAATATATCCTCCATGCCATTCATTCAGCAGCTTCTCAGTTTTATTGGAGTAATGGTGACAAAGGAAGAGGCATACACTGGATATCTTGGACCCGGCTTTGTCTTTCTAAATCAAGGTGGCTTGGGTTTGGGGGATCCTATATTGCAAAATCAAGCATTGCTGGCAAAATTGGCTTGGCGAGTTTGGGTTACTCCAAAAGCTCCTTGGGTGAAATTATTGAAGGCAAACTATTATCCAAACACTTCTTTTTTTTTAAAAGCATCTTTGGGCCACAATCCTTCATGGCTATGGCATAGCATCTTGGAGGGTCGATAGACATTATTAAAAGGCCTAATTTGGTGGGTAGGTTCTGGTACTTTGATAAACATCTGGGAGGACAGATGGATCCCTAATCTTAGAGATCATAAAATTTAATCTCCCAAACCCCAATTACAGAATATCAACTAGTCTCAGATTTGATTGACCATGAACTCATTTTTGGAGTTTTACACTCTCTGTGTTCAGCTCCAAAAGTTGCTGCCATTCGTTGTTTCCCTCTTAGTTTCACTCAAATTGTTGATACTCTTATTTGGCAGGGGACTACATGTAAAACCCGCACCCAATAAACCCGGCTTAACTCGGATTTTCTTTCGTGCCAGGATTTTCCACCATAGCTGAACCCGATACGATGCTCAATTGAAGACCAATGTGATAGGTACCCTTTTTAAAACCTTAGACTTTCCTAACTATATGATTTGTAGCTTTAAAGGGGAGCCGGTCACTACTAGCGGTCAGGAATCCCGATAGTTCAAGGACCGGTACCATCAACTAGCCAGGCCAAAAACAGACCTGTTATTGAGATTCACAGTTGCATTAGTATTAGGAGACCGTTTAAGATATTCCTAGGACCCATAAACGAATCTAAAAGAGACCCACACCCATCCTAACCACTTTGGAGTTGTATAAGGGAAAGAGTCTCTTTTTAAGAAACTCTTGTCACTTGGTAACCTTTTAAGAGTTCTCCATTCAAACTCAGAGTTCTATCCCAACAAGAAAACCTTACATAATAAAAACCCTACCTTTCGTCCTCCTCTGAGTATGTATCAATCTCATAAAGTTCTGGCACGTTTTCAAGAAAAAAAGGATGAAGGAGAGGAAGAAGGTGAAGCTCTGCAGCAACTGTGTTCGAAAAATTACCGACGACGTACACCATCGATCAGCATTGATCAAACCACCATCGGTAAAACCCTTAACTCTTGTAAATTCTAATGCAAATCCCGATGTTCCATTGAAGGATGTAAATCTGATGTGGCAAACACTCATCTTTCTTCAATAATGGAATTAGTGTACGTTGTTGGAAGGGAGAACATTTCTTTCTAATGAATGGCCTAGTTTAAACAATTGATTTCATGCTTGCTAGGATAGTACATAGACTTAAGAGACACCCTACCACCGGACTATATTATGCTAGCAAGGTATGAACTAAATCATAGGAAGGAATTTTAATTTGCTAAACAGAAAATTGACCATCGGGAAGGGGCGATTGATATACCGGACTGTACATTGTAAGGACCGACGTAGTGACCGACCAATCCCAAAAAGGTCTCGAGAGATAGCCGGATGAGATCACGGTTGATAATCTGTACCGATCAATATCTCGACTGACTAATGACAGAATGTCTAGATTTTCTATCGGACCATAAGCCGGTCGCAATGGTAGCGACCGATGTAACAACCGACAAGCTCAAGACTTGTATAAGTTGAAAGCAAATCATATAGGACTTCAAATTAATGACCTTACACCTTGTATAGGTATAAAACACCTCGTAAACACAGATTTTTACTAGCAAGGATAATCTCAATTAAGTCATATCAGGTGAGGAATAAAACCCCTGATTAATTTTAGAGTGTTTCTAATATATGATTGTTGTGCCATTTACTTGTTGTGATAACATGTTATCCAATAATTGCTTTGTGCATGCATTTGCATTTATATTATGATTGTGGTATAAATGTATGTGACTGGAAACTAGTCAGAAGTGGTGAAACGGTCGAGGACCACTAGATCCAACTTGCTATATAATTATTGACGAGTGTGTCACTCACTCTTAGTAGGATGACAACATCTTGGGGAGAGGGGGCAAAACGGATGGCTTGGGGTTCCTGCTGGGTTTGGTGAGAAGGATACATCGGATGACATGTAGGTTTTTGGTTAGTGGAACTACCCCTATATGCAACCCTGGCCAGCAGGGGGTTAGATACTAGTAGAGTGGAGTGATGAGGGGGAAGAGTCGGCAGTGTTTGTCAGAGCGTCACTAGCCGGACTTGTTGCTCAATCACCATTCTAACTGGGACTTCGTGTGGGGGCACCAGAGCTATTGGTGTAGGCTGGTGAGTACCCAGCACTCCCATGCATGGAGGTTGTAGTCAGCCTCTGGGAGGTGTGACTAGGCCTTACCATAGCACATAATATACATGATACCTGACTAACGTATTGTTGTGTGTAATAAAACTGATCATGCATAATTGTTGCTTGCCTGTCTGTTTCTCACTAAGCTCATATTATAGAGCTGACCCTCGAATAGGCCATTCTTTTTAGATGATGTTGTAGGTACTACGATTATAGATTATCCGAACGCATCCACGATTTTTCAGTTGGCTATGCTAGGCGGAATGCCATATGAGGACGAAATACACGACGCAGACTGCGAGTGTGATGCATGTGTCTTCGTTGGATGATCATCTTGGAAAGAAGTTTTGGATAATGAATACTTTCTGTTTTCTTTTATCTCTTTTGGATAATTTATTTACATTTAGATAGCCCATGATTTATAAGGCAATGCTACTTAAGATTCTTGGTTTAGAAAGTTAGTCGATGAACCTCGCTTTGAGGGTGAATACAGTGGTTTTACTATTTTTAATTATCGATCGTGAGCTCATGGTTATTTAGTATCTTTCGTTATATATTACTCTGAATTATGATTATGGCATTGTGTTGGTAGTAGTTGGGATGTGTGTGCACCGCTTATGAGGCCCTGGTAGGATCATATTTAAACTAAGGTGTTGATCCAGTCGTATCCCAAAAGAAAATTTTTCAGACCGATATTTTGGGGTGTAACACTAAATCTGGCATTTTCTCGATTCGCTTAGCATATAATATGATAGCTCATCTTCGACAAGTTGAATTATCATCCATACCGTCTTCCTCAATAGTTGACTCATGGAAACAAGTACCTTATGTTTTATAGAGACGCATTTGGAATTACAAGACTTGACCCAAGGTATGCCATTTTCTTTGGCGTTGCTGCGCTCATGGTACTACCTCCAGTGATAGTCTAATTCGTTGCTAGATTCATGTGGACATGATTTGTCGAAGATGTGGACAAGTAGAGGAATCAATAGATCATATACTATTTTATTCCCCTTTTGCTCGTGCAGTATGGTTGGGTTCTCACATGAGTTTGGTGGTCCCTCAGGAACATAATCTCCAATTTTATCAATGGCTTCTCAAATTTTTTGAAATTAAATATGTTTCTAAGTCTATGAATAGGCATGTTTTCTCTTTTGTTGCCTTCATTTGTTGGAATTTGTGGAAAGCACAAAATGAACTATACTTTGATCATCAGTCAGGCAATCCGCAAGAGGTAATCAAATGAGCAGAACAAGTTTTTTTTGAATTTCATCAGCATACTGTCCATCTACTGGGGGACTCCACCACCTCTTCGGAATCTGCAACTCACATCTCATGGACTCTTCCTCCTTCTGGTTTCATTAAGATCAATACTGACACGGTGTTCAATTTACACTCTATAGGAAGCAAGGTTGGTTTGTATTTAGGGAGGCATCTGGTAAGCCGTTAATGGCTGTTTCTCAATCTCTCCCCTTCCTATCCCCCGTAATTGGGGAGGCTTTAGTGCTGCGGATGATGTCTCATAAGCAGTTTGTAATGGTTTTCTTTCTCTGTTGGTTGAGTCTGACAATTTAGAAGTCATCAATATGATTCGCGGTGAGGATAAGGAGGACAATATATATTTACGGTCCATTGTTAACGACATCATAGCAATTGTAAATCAGGGTCATCACATACTCTCACATTCCAAGGTTAACCAACTAGGTGGTGCATTCCTTGGCACGGAGGGCTGTAACAGGGTCAAGACATATTACGTGGCCCGATTCCAGTCCGTGGCTTTTTCACCTATGTAATGAAGATGCTACGATACTGGTGAATTAATGCAATAGAATTTCCATTTACCAGAAGAAAAAAAAAATATTCGGTATTGAATTAGTCAATTTGTATTGGTTTTGGATTTTATTCATTTATAATATTATTATATAGAATATTGGTCATGTGTTAGTTTTCCATTAGATTCATACACCCATCTAATCTGGATCGGATTAGTTTTGGACAAAATCAATACCTAGATTTAGAACTTCGCCTCAATATTCTTATGCAGATGGACTCAAGAGTGGAGAAGAGTCGAACCCAAAACATTATTTACATCATATCATAGAACTTTATTTGATATAGTATAGAAAACCGTTCACCAACATATACAGTGGGTCATACACCTTATGGACGAAGATGATGTCCTCTGAAGAGTACACTTATGTGTGAACGGTTTTATCTCTCTCCTCTGATTTCTCTTGAATATGGAGAAATTGCACGTATTACCTTTGGATTATGGACTAATTACATTTACCATCCACTAGTTTCTGACAATTACACATACCACCCCTAATATCAGCAACGTGTAACAAAAAGATCCATTTCATTAATGGTGTTAAATTTAAAGTTTAAAGGATAACTTTGCCCTCTTCTTGTTCCCCATTCTTCTTCTTCACAATAGGTAAAAAAAAAAAAAAATCAAAGAATCATATAAAAATCTATTCTCTCTGATCTTTTGTGTTTTTTTCACCTGTTGTGAAAAAGTGAATGTGGAACAGGATGAGGACAAAGTTATCTTTTAAAATTTAAACTTAACACCATTAACAGAATGAATTTTTTTTGTTACACATTTTAAAAATTAGAAATATATATGTAATTGTCAAAAACTAGTAGACGGTAAATATAATTAGTCCATTATCTCGGGGTAATACTTGTAATTTACCCGTTGAATATTTACCATAGACCAATGTGGCGTACGCAATAACCCCATTGAAAGAACTCTCTCTTTTAGTTTGGATGAAAAAAAATAAAAACCATATTGCAAAAGAAATGATGAAACAATGATTATTCTTTTATCTCGTCTCCTTTTAAAAAAAAAGTCGCATCCAAACATAACCTTGTGGGGGAAAAAGATGCACAAATCATTATCACACGAGGTCCGTGTCTAGTCTGACTTTGACTTTGGGAGGCGAATATCATCCAGCTTGTTTATGAGACAACACAAAACTCCCCTCACCGGGCCCCACTCTAAGTTAACATCCACAGCATCTACCATTAGATCCAACAGTCAAAGAAGAAAGAAGATAGGAACCGTTGATTTAAATTACCACGTGAATCGAAACTGTGGTGAGTAGACAGACGGACGGACAGAGTGTCGGGATACAATCATTTTTTGAGGCTAAATTGGACTTCTTCTTCTTGGTGTCGTTGCTGGTTTTAGAGAGAGAGAGAGAGAGAGAGAGAGGGAGGGAACATAACAAAGACAAGAAGACTCAAGAGAGGAACGACGACGACGACGAAGAAGAAATCTGTAATTCATCAGTAAATAACGAAGCAAACAGCAGATTGTAACAACGATTACCTGGAATTCTTAAACCATTAACGATTCCGATCGTTGAAAAATTGGTCCATTTTTCGCTTTTTTTCGCTGAATCGCATTTTACAGAATCAGAGCCCTTGATCTTGTTACCTGCAGACGCCATTTGATTCCAATTCACAAGAGCGATGACGAGGAAGAACACCAAAATGTTGACGACGACAGAGAAGAGATAACCGGCCGGCAGTTTCTAGCAGGAAACGAGCATAGATAGTGAGAGAAAGAGAGAGGAAGAGAGAGGATTCCAATTGTCATGGTCTTATGTATAGGGAACTATTGTTGCCAATATGATGCACAACAGCAGCAGCAGCAGAAACGGTATGATGTCTTCATCGTCGGCGAATGCGCAATCTCCAGGGCTTAAGACCTATTTCAAGACTCCTGAAGGCCGTTACAGGCTCCAATACGAGAAGACTTACCCTCCCGGTCTCCTTCACTACGCCCATGGCAAAACCGTTACTCAGGTCTCTATCTATCTCACTCTCCATTAATAATAAGGGTTTTCCTACTTTTCTCTCTCTTTCTCTTCACCTTTCTTTTTCAATTTTCAATTAAGGAATCTCCATTGATTTCTATAATCCGTATCGTTTGCTTGATTACCCAGGCAACCCTTGCTCATCTCAAGGACAAACCTGTACAAGTATCACCTTCCCTGACTCCAACCTTTAGCACTGGTAGCGGAGTCAGATTAGCGGCTGCGAGGTTGTTAGGTGGCGGGAACGGCAGCCGTGCTCTTAACTTTGTGAGTGGAAATGGTTCGAGTAAACTCCTCTCGGGGTCTAGTAGGATTGGTTCACTGGGGACTTCCAGTTCGAATAATGGCATTCCGGCTACTTCAAATTATGATGGCAAAGGAACTTACTTGATATTCAATGTGGGCGATACCCTTTACATTAGCGACTTCAATTCTCAAGATAAGGTAATTTATTCGGCTCTTCCACTTGGATTCGAATTTTCGTACCTCTTCCTTTTTATGAAACCAGTTTTAAGAATTAAGCATTTGGAGTGTAGGATCCTATTAAATCTATCCATTTCAGCAATTCAAATCCCGTGTGCCACGCATTTGATCCTGAAGCTAAGGATGGGCATGACTTGCTTATTGGATTGAATTCGGGAGATGGTAAGTAGTTTATACTCTATTCACCCAAAGAAGAAAAAGGGTACGAAAAATTTCAGAGAAAAAACATTTATTCTATGATTGAAGCCTCGGGCGTTTGAAATTTATTGTGGCAATTTTCTGTGCGTTCTGTAGTCTATTCGGTGTCACTGAGGCAACAATTGCAAGATGCTGGAAAGAAGCTTGTTGGGGCTCAACATTACAACAAAGATGCGTCCGTTAATATCAGGCAAGACTTTAACCTTCCCCACCCCCACCTCCCCTTCTCTTTCTTTTTTTTTTTCTTTGTCTATTGTCCCCTCTGTGATTTAGGTAGCTGAATTTTCTAAATTAACTGGTGTTTCGCTTCCAAGTATTCTTGTCATTGGTGATCCCTGCTTATTTAAGGCATAGAATACCATTCTTCTTTCCTTTATAAGGACTTATTTTACATGGTTAATTTAGTTATTGATGCATTGGCCATGAACTAAACTTAACCTTTTCCCAAAACTCTCCCAAGTTAGTGTAGTCGGCTACAGGGATTCCATGTCTATTTAAACCATATTAGTTGCCAACCCAAAACCATTCATATCTTTTCTCACTACTACTTCACAAGTTATTTTCTGCCATTGATGCTCAGACCATTAAAATTTTCTATCTATGCTTTATGACAAGTTACTATGGTGGTTCTGTCTGCTGAAAAGTTGGGCCAGCATATCAACTACGTAGCCTATTGATGTGTACTAACTTAATATCTTTATGGTTTTAACAAATTGGAAGAGTTCTCACTATAGGGTGGACATGTTCTGTGGAACAAATATTATTGGTTTTGGATGAATATTTTGTTTGAAGAAGCAAAACAAAACAAAAATCTCCAAGGGAGCTAAAAAGCCAAAACCAAAATAAACACATGACAATGGAAGATAGTTACTCACCGTATACAGGGTCTCATCTCTACTTGCTTAGCAAGTTTATCACCAGGAATTAGCAAACTGCAACTTGAGTCTTCCAATGGAAAGATGCATTTACAGTAGGGACAACGCTTGTCTGCGAGGTAAATTTAGTAGTTCCGATTTCAAAGAGTATACAAGTCACTGTACAAAACTCTGTTGTATCATATATTTATACAAAAAAGTTTAATCAGCTAGTCTGTTTATCTTTTTCTGTCAATGACTCAACACTCATTACAATTAGAGGTCCAGAAGTTCTCTAATGCCTTTGCCTTAGTTGCAACTCAATGTGCTGGAAGTATGCATTTTAAAAGGCCCTGTAAATCTGTAATTGTGAGCCAAACAAATGCTCCATAGAGTGCCAAGTTGGATTTAACACCATAGCTTTCTACTCCTTTGGTGAATGCCATGACACCAAATTGATGTTTGAGGAGTCATGTTAAAGGGATAAAGTTATTTGTTAATGATGAGGGTACCATTCAAATAAAGAAGAAAAGTTTCCTAGTGTCCGTGACAGTAATTAAGAAAGATGAAGATCTCTTTGGCTGTACAAGGTCAGTGTGTCTGTGGCTATAACTAAGATAACAGGTTAAAGGCCAGCAAAGAGAAGTTCATTAAGTTTTGCCTAGGCTGAGATCTGAAGTTAGAGAAGGTTAGTTTGGAAACAGTGATTTGAGTTTTATAGGGTTAGGAGTGAGCTAGGGATTTCGCCTTTCACCCCTTTTCTTGTCTGTGCTTGTAGAGCTGATAAGGATATAAGATTAGCTGGCTTAATGGATGCTGAAATATATGGTATTGATAAATTTTTTTTTAGTATCGTATGAAATCCTTTATGCAAAAGGCTGATGAGAACTCCAAAAGTGTTTCGGGAATCCATTATGACACTGAATTATAGCTTTGGGTTGGGAAATTAATCATATGATGATGCTTGTAATATCCATCAGAAGAGATGCTTGGGGTGGTTCCTTCTTCTTCCCCATATAAAAATGGTTGTTCTGCGGACCCTTGATTCTCCTTCGTCAAACAAGCTTGGCACCATTTCCCTGGTTTGTTTGAAATGACTGTTACATATCCTAAAGATGTGAACGGATACTCTTGGTTTTGGCCCTTCTCTCACTTAGGTTGTTGGATATTTTTTGGGGAAGGGTCGGACGTTGAATCATTTTGGTGGGTGGAGAGAAGTGCGAGATCGTTATAAAATTGAATTCCTGAAGTACAGGTTATCAGTTGATAAAATCATATACAAACTCGATAGTTAGGGTAGGGATGATCTATTTAAAAATATTCCTTTGCAAAGCTTCATAGAGATCGGAGCCACTGATTCACTCACGGGTAATGATATACATATGGTTGTGTCATTTTGCCAGCCCTACCTGTGGGAGTCTGGGAGTTGTCACACAGGATGAACTGCTTCACACATCTGGGATGACCTACTTATTCCAATAGAACTTGAGAAATGCCAGTTAGTTGGCTGATGACTTGGCAAAACAAGGTGCTTTAACAAGCCGGGGGTGCTGGATCTACAAGGACGACAAGTATAAACCTGTTGGATGACCGGTGGAGGAGATGGTACCTGCGAAACATAATGCTGGACAATATATGTGGGCAGATCATCATCAAACTCAGATGCAACAAATGACCCATCGCGATACGGTGTGGACTCAAAGAAGGACACATCGGTGGTGACATAGTATTTATTGGACTCTGGTGAGTGGCAATGATAACCCTTTTGAGTACACGAATACCCCATGAATAGACACTTGAGTGCTCTAGGGTCTAACTTATAAATACCAGGATGATGACTGCGAATAAAACAAACACACTTAAATATCTGAGGAGAGAGCACAAAAAGGGGTTTAGATGGAAACAACAAAAAATGATGGATATTACGACCCAAAACAGACGAAGGCATATGATTTATAAGATAACATGCACTTAAAATAGCATCACCCTAAAACGATTTGGCCACCTTCATTTTGAAAAGAAAGGATTGGGTAACTTCCATCAAATGTGGGTTCGTATGGGCATTTTGGACGCAGCTATTGAAATAGCTTCTCTAGCTACAATTTCTGATACTCCACCTATTTCATAAAGTATTCGATTCTTCTGTTCCACAATACCTTTTTGTTGTGGGGTGTTAGGACAGGAAGACTAATGAACCATACCCGGTTCAGCCATAAACTGAGAAAACTAACCCGAGAAATATTTGGTTGCATTATCACTCCGAAAAACACAAATAGGAGTTTGGAATTGAGTCTGAATCTCATGAATAAATGCACAGAGGATAGAAAATAATTTAGAACGACTTTTCATTAAATAAATCAAAGTAACCCTTGAAAAATCATCAACAAAAGTGATAAAGTACTTGAACCCTAACTGAGACGTGATCGGACAACGTCCCCATACATCAGAGTGGACTAAAGCAAAAGGGTGTGCAGACCATTTATTAACTCGAGGGGAATAACTCACGCGATAAAGCTTCCCAAATTGACAGGACTCACATTCTAAACGAGAAAGAGAACTAAAACATGTATCAATCTTCTTCAAACTTTGTAAGAACGGGTGACCCAACTGACAATAAATATGGCGGAGACAAAACAATGAAGCAAGCAACAGACGACGAACCCTCAAGTAGATACAATCCCTCTTTCTCCCATCCCCTTTCAATTGTCCTCTTTTGTTGTAAGATCTTGAAAAACACAAAAGTCAAGATAAAAGGTTGCAGAAGAGTTGTATGCAGTAGTATGCTTAAGTATAAATAATAGGTTAAACGGAAAATTAGGTAAATGGAGAACTGAAGATAGGGACACAGATGAGTGGGATGAACAGTCCCAATGCGACTAACCTTGATCAAAGAGCCATCAGCCAAAGTGACACTAGAGGTGGAGGGATAAACTATAAAGAGACGAAAATATACCTGAAACTTCTGACATGTGATCGGAAGCACCTGAATCAGTAATCCAGGGACGAGAGGATGCGAGACACGCAGTGGCCTTACCTATCTGAACAAAAGTAGCAATGGAAGATGAAGAATGTTGTGAAGTCTGAAACTGATTGTAACTAGCATACTCATCATTACTCATCTTGACCATCTTTACCTTAGATAGTGCAGGCAGAGCAGAAGACTCAGAATTGGCGGCGAAATCAACAAACTGCTACTGAGGTGGTTTGCCGTGAAGTTTCCAACAAAAACGTTGGATATGACCAGGTTTTCCACAATGGTGACAGGTGTAAGCTATACCCAAATTGTCTGAAGAAGTTGGTGCACCAGGAGACTGGCCACGACTAGTGCCACTACTAGTACCACGACCAAACTAGTGAGAAACAAGAGCCGAGCTATCCACATGAGTGTTGTCACGGGTACTATCACGAGAAACCCGTAACACAACAGAAAAACCCATAATAGCCAATTGCTCCCATTATTCCTGTTTCTTCTACACATTAACACTGAGAGGAAGTAGAGAATTTAGTTTCTCATACGTCTGTTTAAAATTAGCAAACTATTGTGTGAGAGGGCGACTTTTTTATCTACTTGATAAAATTCCCATGACAACTCATAAATACAGACAAATTATTGTGATCAGAATATAAGATATTCAAATAATCCCACAACTCCTTCACTATATCGATATGAATAACAAGGTCTACAATTGAATTGTCCATAGCATTTGGCCCAAAATCCAGACATCAACAATGTCCAAAGTAGTGTCAATACTAGACTTGGTCTGGGTTAAGTGACTCTGTTGATCCCGTCCTATCAAAACCAATTTAACAATTTTTTCCACCATTGCTGGAAATTTTATAGTCCTTCCAATTTATTCTCTGTACTTCGATGGGAGGAAATAGATACCACCTCAGTCATGGTTGATGCAGTCCAAGAAGGCCCAAGGCCCAAGCTCAAGTCGATAATGGGTCAGCCCAAAGAACCAGTCGGTATTGGTCCATTGGACCAACCCAAAGACCAACCCACACTGTTCACGTGAACAGTGTTCACGGTACTGTTCACGTGAACAGTACCAACAACAGAAATTTTCCTTCTTTTGTTATTTCTTTCCTAAATTATTCTTAGATTTTGTTTCCTAAAGTTAAGTTATGGATTGATATTTTGTAAGTTGTTTTTTTGGAAACTTTCCTAAATCTATAAAGGCAAGTTTTCCTTTTAATTTATCTTAGGATATTTTTTAGATTGGAAACTTTCCTAAATCTATAAAGGCAAGTTTCCCTTTTAATTTATCTTAGGATATTTTTTTTTTAAGAGGACTAAATCCTTCCTTATTTTGTAATATTTCTTTAGTCTATAAATAAGATAAAGAAGAAGAGAGCCAGCAGATTTAGACCAGAAAAAAGAAGAGAGTTTAGCTCCTGATTTTCTGGTTGAGTCTCATAGGTTGTGAGACTCAACCGAAATATTCTGTTTTATGGTTTTCTTGTCCTTCTGTTAATTCCTTCAAGTTCTTATTATTGCATACTGAATTGCGATACCATTAAGTGCTGATTTGATCAACGAAGCTCATGGGATTAAAGATTAAAATCATATCGACCAGCTCTAACTAAACCAGTCCCGTTTTCAGATGATAGGTAGTTTTCAAAAAATCACATCTCTCTCATCTGTGATCGGATCATCTCCAACTTTGGATAGTCTTCATAATCATTCCAAAGAGTATTTCCCATCAAGTTTCAAGTGATTTCAAGGATTAGATTTCAAGATAAGTGGTTTTCTTCATTACTTTTCTCTGCAGATTTTGTATTGGACTGAATTAAGATCCTGTAGCAAAGAGGGCTTGTTAATTTGACTTGCTTTGAACCCTCTTTGCCATCAATTGGTATCAGAGCATGGCTGAGGAGAGTTCTAACTCTCCTAATCAGTCCAACAATCCCAATGACCTTGTTAATCTGGTTCTCCAACGATTGGCCAAAATGGATGTCAAGTTAGATAGCATGGATGGGAGAATGAGTAATTTGGAGGAGCTAAATCATCCTAGGCCTGCTAGAGTGGAAGCCCCTAGAAGGGAAGCCCTTAATGCCAACTTAATGCTAAGACGTATTCTTAGGGCTCCTCAAAGAGTTCCTAGAGAGGAATACCACAACCCACCCTATGAAGACTATGATGAACCTATCCGTTACCAAACCCATAAGGTACGGATGGACCTCAAAGAGTTTCATGGGAGGCAAGACCCCGAAGCTTTTCAAGACTGGCTAAATGCTCTAGATGACTATTTCGATTGGTTTAACATTCCTGAACCTCGAAAGCTGCAATTGACCCGCTCTAAACTTGTTGGGGGTGCTCGTGATTGGTGGCGTAACTATGAATATAGTCTCATGAGGAGTCGTAGAGAACCCACTACTTGGGAGGAGATGAAGGAACAATTGAAAGAAAAGTATTTGCCTCGGTCTTTCCAAAGAAGGTTGCATGACCAGTTGAACAATCTTCGTCAAGGTAATATGAGTATGGAAGACTATGTATACCAATTTGATCAATTATGTGCACGGTCAGGTTCACGAGACAATGATGATCAAATGATATCTCAGTTTCGTTTGGGGTTGCGACCTGAGATTAGAGAAAAATTGGGTGTGGTTGATATTGTTAGTTTTAACGACTGTGTTGATAAAGCTTTCCAAGCCGATGACCTTTTGAAGTCAACACTAAAGCCCACCTCCAGTTCTTATGAATTGAAGCACCCTACACCAAACAGTAAAGCCATAGGGACTACATCTCATGCTACTCCAACAACAGATAAAGGTAAAACTCCCATGGTAGCAGCTACGGATGTACAATGCTATCACTGTAATGCATATGGTCACTTTGCTAGAGATTGTTCACAAAAATTAAAGATAAACTCTTTAGTTGCTGCAATCGAGGCCAATCTAGATACACAGGTATGTGAGCCGCAAGGTGATGACACTTCTATTCCTAATACGGATGTCATGGAAGATGGTGAGGATTCATATGGAATCCATATAATCAGCAGTATGGTTTTGATTGCCCCAAAAGTAGATGTGGATAATTTTGATGCCTTTGCTAAAGCTCCACGGATTGACAAAGGTGACCACAGTTTTGATGAAGACCACGGTGTTATGGAGACAATTGCGGAAGATGAAGAGTTGAACACGATAGTCCCCATGAATACCACGATTCTACTTGACTTTCCTCAAGATGTTGAGCATATTGACTTTGTGATACCGTCTAAATATCTTGAAGAAAGTGGACCCAAAGTGATGGATTTTCTTCCAACATTGCAAACACAGCCAGAATTTCAGAATCAGAAGACGTTGCCTACCGAACCCACTGAAATCATTCTTCATCATTATCGAACTCGTGGACGAGTTCATTTTAAGTGGGGGGAGTTGATGCAGTCCAAGAAGGCCCAAGGCCCAAGCTCAAGTCGATAATGGGTCAGCCCAAAGAACCAGTCGGTATTGGTCCATTGGACCAACCCAAAGACCAACCCACACTGTTCACGTGAACAGTGTTCACGGTACTGTTCACGTGAACAGTACCAACAGCAGAAATTTTCCTTCTTTTGTTATTTCTTTCCTAAATTATTCTTAGATTTTGTTTCCTAAAGTTAAGTTATGGATTGATATTTTGTAAGTTGTTTTTTTGGAAACTTTCCTAAATCTATAAAGGCAAGTTTCCCTTTTAATTTATCTTAGGATATTTTTTAGATTGGAAACTTTCCTAAATCTATAAAGGCAAGTTTCCCTTTTAATTTATCTTAGGATATTTTTTTTTTTAAGATGACTAAATCCTTCCTTATTTTGTAATCTTTCTTAAGTCTATAAATAAGATAAAGAAGAAGAGAGCCAGCAGATTTAGACCAGAAAAAAGAAGAGAGTTTAGCTCCTGATTTTCTGGTTGAGTCTCATAGGTTGTGAGACTCAACCGAAATATTCTATTTTATGGTTTTCTTGTCCTTCTGTTAATTCCTTCAAGTTCTTATTATTGCATACTGAATTGCGATACCATTAAGTGCTGATTTGATCAACGAAGCTCGTGGGATTAAAGATTAAAATCATATCGACCAGCTCTAACTAAACCAGTCCCGTTTTCAGATGATAGGTAGTTTTCAAAAAATCACATCTCTCTCATCTGTGATCGGATCATCTCCAACTTTGGATATGTCTTCATAATCATTCCAAATAGTATTTCCCATCAAGTTTCAAGTGATTTCAAGGGTTAGATTTCAAGATAAGTGGTTTTCTTCATTACTTTTCTCTGCAGATTTTGTATTGGACTGAATTAAGATCCTGTAGGAAAGAGGGCTTGTTAATTTGACTTGCTTTGAACCCTCTTTGCCATCAATGGTAGTCTTTGATTCCGTAGAGTCAACCATCAATACCAAGGAAAGTAACCAAAAAAAAAAAAAAAATGTGATCGCAACACTCGGTTCAGCCAACCGAGAGGCAAACAAAGGGTACTAAAAAAAATTGATACATTCCGTTCAGCCAACTGAGAGGCAAGAAGAACTGCAAAGATTGATATGAACAATCAAACTAGAAAATTAAAACTGAAGGGTGAGCCGCAACCAGAAAACCAATAGTATCGATTAATAAAATTGATCTGAAAAGGTGATCAGCAACCAGAAAACCAAAAAACCAACATTATCGATTAATAAAATTAATCTGAAAGGGTGAGCATCAACCAGGAAATCAGAACCATCATCGAACCAGAACCATCATCAAAGCGGCAACCAGAAAAACCATCACAATTATCGAACCAGATAATATCTTATAGAATCAGATCGCAGGAAACCAGAACCATGTCTTGCATAGAACCAGATCACAATGAACAAGATCTGAGGAATGTAACAGTACCTACAGACCTTGCTATGATACCATGTAAAATAGAGAGAAAAATAAAAAGACAATAGAGAGGAGGAGATGAAGAAGAGAAGAGACTGCTTAACTCTTGGGAGTCTTAATGATAATAAGAGACTCCCATATCATTCAATATATATAAGCACTCAACCCTAAAAGGGTAGAATTGTTAAAACAAAAGAAAGATTGGGGGGGGGGCACTATTGGGATTAGCGCTAATCCTGAGAACCCTTTACCCCCTTACAATATATTGCAAAAAAAAAAAAAAAAAAAAAGGCTGAAGATTCTGGAAGAACCTCAATGTCTCAGTAAAGAAACCAATTTGTTTATGCTATAAACTTCATATGCATGAGTGAAATCAATAAAGAATTTGATAATGGACAAAAAAAAAAACTTTTGTCACACCCCAATTCTGGACGGACCAGAAGTTTGAATGAACCGTTACTAAACCATTGGTTCAAGCCAGGATCACATAGGACCGTGCCAACAATCCAAACCGAACACATTCCATACAATCAGAGATAATAAAATAATAGCAGAATTGTATTAATAAAGAATTGAGTGTCTAATGGGATAAGTAAATAGCATACCAGTTATCTCTAAGCAAC
This sequence comes from Protea cynaroides, assembly GCA_028583415.1. Lineage (NCBI taxonomy): Eukaryota > Viridiplantae > Streptophyta > Magnoliopsida > Proteales > Proteaceae > Protea > Protea cynaroides. The sequence goes on along the minus strand of CM053266.1, from coordinate 30,714,118 downwards.
CAAAACATAGTAAATAAACTATTACATGTCCCATAATCAAAACACGAATTTAAATTTAAGCATAAACACATTGGAAGCACTCGTATGAAGAGCCATGCTTGTCCTCCTAGTTTGCACTTCCATAGCTGTTACATGTCCATACGATGATGCGTTAACGTGATCTTGAACAGTCGTACCTGCATCATTAACTAAAAGAAATATGATGTCGTAGGGTGAGCACACAACATAGCTCAGTGAGTAAACAAAACAATATACAAACATATGCATGCAGTCATATTCTTATCATTAGTCTAGTATAAGCTTGCAATGTGCTATGGTAAGGATAGGCGGCTACCACACCTTTATATACGAGAGTGTGAGCACGCCCAACGGATCACACACCTCTGTCGCCCCACATCACCCACTACAGAATAAAGATAGAGCTAGAGCCTAACAGATCACACACTGCCAGCACTCCCCCTGATACTCCACCCCATACCAGTACGTATGCCCCAACTAGCGAGGGCTTGCAAACTGGGTTCGTGACTAACCAAACATAAATGTCATCAAAGGTGTATCCAATGTCATATCCTAGCATCCCTCAATAAGCCCATAGAGATGGAACTAGGATCCGCCGACAGGGCTTACAACCACACATCCGCGATCACCCCCCCGATACCCTATGACGTACTAGTTCCGCTAAGGTAACGGCGATATGACGATGTCAATGTGATGAATGGTTCGATGCTACAACCATTTCCCCATCCAACACATCAATTACATACAAGCACATGCCTATCTTTAATAACATCATCATATAAAAAAATAGTAAATATGCAAGAACAAGATAAATAGCAGTTAATTGGATGACATGTGAGATGCATAAACAATCATACAAAGCATGACATTAACAGTCAAATTAACAAAAAATAAAGGATAGTTTGTTATTAACCAATTAGTTTAGGTCTTGTTCTCTCACCTGTGGGTGACTTTTGTTCCTCTTTCAAGCTCTGGATCTATGTTGATTTAATAGAAAACCTAAACAATTAATAGAATTAAATTAGGGTTTCATTCCATCGAGTTTTGATACTCGGACTCATTGTCCGGTCTCCTATTTATATCTTCCAAACACTATCCGGTCGAGTCACTGATCTTGCATTGGTCGACCGATGAGTCCACCGGACAAAACCCTGTAGACTTCCCAAGAGTCATCGGTCGTCTCACCGGTCTCCTATATAGTAGACCGGTCAAGGGACTGGACAACTCCTGAGTCAAATCCCAGGTTTGTCTTTCAGTCTGAAATCCTTCTGAGTCGATTCTTCGGCTCAGCAATGGGATTCCTCCTAAGGTCATTCTAGGGCCATTATACATTGTTTAATTCATTCAATTCAACCCTAACCATTGTAATGCTACTACGAATTCTATACTCAAAATGTTTAGGATCAAAACATGGGATTGGATTCTGATCTTCCTTGCAATATGGTATCCAATCCACAACCTACTGTAATCTATCCTTCTACAGAGTCAGAGTACTTACTGTTGATCCTTGTTGCGGTAGATTGAAGTTCCAACGGCAATTCCTCTTTCTGCAAATCCCTTTCTCCTTTCTCTAAGCTTACCTTCTCTCTAAGTCGTCTTCTCCTTCTCCTCCTCTCTTTCTCTTAGTTCTACGGTTTGGGGAATGAGCAAAAGAGAGAGAGACTAGAGGGACGTCCTCGATATAGAGAGAAAAATCTCCATATAGAGTCCTCTCTAAATTAGGAGAGTGACCTCTCTAAATTAGGAAACTTTCCTAACTACGGAGTCAGATCTGGGTCTAATCAGTCAACTCACCGGTCACAAAACTCGAAGACGGGACAAATCTAAACTCTCGACCGGACAACCTACTATTGACTGGTTTGTTTACCTGGCTTGGTGGTCCATCTTCCAGCTGGTTCATCCTGATCCGGTTATGATGGGAAGACCTGGCACGACGCGATTAGACCGAATTAGTGGAGTGCGGGTCTTACAACTTTAGTATTCTTGAACTAGAACACAAGAACTGATAATCTGTCTAGTTTTGTGCAAGTGGTGGGGGAATTCGTACATATTTAGGAAGTTATAATGACCATGTTAACTAACTAGAAACTGTTTGTGGTTGAAAGCATTGGATACTTGAATCCTATAGAAATAAAGCATATAATTTGAAATAATTTGTGAACTTTGATTGATCCAAACATAGGAAGCAATATTGTAGTAGTAATAGCATAATAGCATAAGACTAAAGTCATGTGGTCTCTTGGACCTACCCTATGTTAAATGGGTTTGTGCAGGGGAATTGTATATGGTTATCTGTTGAGGAGTCGTATCCACCTGATACCCAAAACCTAAGATATGAGAACATTTGTTTGCAAATGGTTATCAGCATATATGCTAACATAGTTGTCAAGGCGCCAAGGTGATTCAAGGCCTTGGAGGGGCACTTGGGTATAAGGTACCTAGATGTTCCCAAGGCATTGTAAGGTACATCTTCTATAAGAGGATTTATACAAAAGATAGGGGGTTAGAGCATCAATTTTTATTGTTTCTAATACATATGCATGATTTTATGCATTATATGTATATATGTCCTTTATACATTAAATAAAAATGTTACAAATGACACCAATTAAAAAAGTAAATACATAAATAAAACAAGGCATGATACAATAAGGCGATCAACTACCCAGTGGTTGAAAATCCACCTGGATGCCTAGGCGACGCCTGGAGAAGTATGCATGCTAAAATTTTTCAAAGCAGTGGGGGTGGCTAATCTTTTTCTTTCATTCCCCTCTATTTCTTCACATCCATTTCCAAGTGTCCAATTGTTGGCTGTGTATCGGATACGTATCTAGTACCCATACCCATTTCCATGTCATATCATCTAGAGTCAGCATGGGTACTCTAGAGCAACATGAATTGTCCAGATAAGAGAGGGAATACCAAGATTCAGCTTATTACCATTAAACCCATAAAAGAAAAAATAATAGTCAAACTCTTAAACTATTCAAAATTGTTAAACTACACTACAGTCTACACAATGGGACCTACTCATAGTCTTCATCATGTGGGACTCTTTGACCTGCACAGTTGGTGTAGGACTCTTTGACTACAATTGCTAAGTTGGAATAGGACTCTACAATTCTATTGTGTTTATAGTTCTATATAGTCCTATTGTAATTAGATCTCCTATTAGTATATTGACTCATTATTAGTTTATTAGTTTGCTTTATTAGTTTCTTTTACCAATTAGGCTTGTTGGTTTCCTTTTCCCATTTAGAGTTTACTTTGTCTTTAATTTGTGACTAGGACCCTGACATGTAGAATCCTAGATCCTATTTAATAGTTGTTTTCTATTTTCTATAAATATAAGCTACAAGGAGAGGAGCATATACACTCTCTTTCCTTTACACATTGATTCTCTCCATCTTCTCTTATTTTTCTATTTTGTTACATGGTATCAAAGCGAGTTGCCGTTTTGAGAGTTGTTTAAGGTTCTCGTTATGATGTGCAGCCACCATAATTGCTGTTGGTGCTACACTGCTTCCATTGTTGTTTCCTCTGCTCTGCAGATCTGGTTATTATGACTGCTACTCCTGAATCTGGTTTTTTCTATTGCTGCTGTTCAGATCTTCTTCAAGATCTGGTTAGTGTGACCGCTATTACTACATCTACTGCTTCAAGATCTTGAAGATCTTCTTTTCTTCAAGATCTGCCACCATCCATTGGTCCTACTGCTGCTGGATTTTGTGATCGAGATTAATTTTTTTTCCTATTTGGAATCTTGGATCGACTATTGATTTGCTATCCTATGATTTAAAGAACCCTACAATACTATAGATTCTTTTCTTGTTCCTGCGACAGCTTCCTTCAATTTTGACTCTTCTTTTCAGAGTCATTTTTTGTGTGGGACGTATATCGTGGCTGTACTTCTAAATACGTTTGCTGTGGGACTCTTATCCTTTTATTTAGGAGTTTGTTTGTTGTGGTAATCTTATCCTTTTATTTAGGAGTTTGGATCTCTTTTGGACTTCTCTTGCATTGGAATATATCTACATCTCTTAAACCTGGAATAACTGCTGATTTATAGAATCATCCTTTTTGGGGTGGCCAGTATCTACGATTGATCTGCTGTCCTATAATCTGGAATATATCTGGGACATCTATTTTATTTTGATCAATATTGTTCCCTGCTGCTTGCTAGTATCTCATGGATTGAAGTACATCATATGCCGGTATTCTGTGATACATCATCTGCTCTATGGATAAAGTTTGGATCTGATTCTTTAATTCTATCTATTGCTATTATCGAGATCTGATTCTCAAGAAATCAGACCTCAATTTCCTTCAAGATCTGGTGTGGCTGCTGAGATTAGAACTGGTCTCCGTTGGCTTCTGTTTTATCGTGGTTTGGAGCTGGCTGGTCTATATTTTTTAGGGCTTGTTTGTTTGGTCCCTTATTACATTATTTCATCTTTGCTTAAGCCCGCTCTATTCGATACTGCTTTCTTTACTTGACTTGTCTATATGGTCCCCTTAGATAGAGATAAAGGCAAGGCAGAATAAGCGATGTTGGAGGCAGGGCTCCTAGAAGTAAGCCGCAACGATCACGCCACTGCTCTATTCCCGACTCGAAATCCAACGAAAGAAAGAACTGAGTATTTTCTAACTCTGACGGAGTAAGATAGACTTCTTCCAGCTAACCCTTGAATGCTCCAGAGAAAAGAAAAAGAACGTGGGGAAGAATCGACGAGGAATCCAGGGAATCGCGAAGGAAAAGCGTGACGAGAATTTGAATTCAAATATGTTAGAAGGTGCTTTGGCGGTAATGGACCTACTTACCTTGCTTGTGGACCAGCTGCAGAGCTAACCCTTGAAGCACACCTGAGGTCATACATAGGACAGATGAGAATCCAGAATTACAGTGAGCAGCAGATGGGGCAAGCTTTCCAGTTAACCCGCGCTTAACTGTTGACTAGTTTTCTAGCTCAGCTCGGCTTAATCTACTGGAACGGTAATTTGTTCCAATCCGAGACATAAACAGAGACAAGGGTCTGTTTGTTTAATGCCTTATTTCATTATTTCATCTTTGAATAAGGGTTTGTTTGTTTAATGCCTTATTTCATTATTTCATCTTTGAATAAGGGTCTGTTTGTTTAGCCATTTATTTCATCTTATTGGGTATTCCCTTGTGTTTTTTGTCCATGTGGACTGTTCCACGTGAGGGGGAGAAGGAACATATATTTTGCTCAGACTTCTGTTTGCTCGTGGGGAAGATATTTTTGCTGATTTGTTCAAGTCTGCTCAAGAAGAGATACTCGTGTTTGCTCATTGGAGAGACACTTTTATCACATTGTTTAGGTCTCCTTATTAACGAGAGATTATTATCAGTTGCACAAGATGCAACCTTTTGTTCAGTTGCACGTGATGCAACTTTTTGTTCAGTTGTACAAGATGCAACCTTTATTCAGGTCTACTCATTGGTGAGAGACTATTATCAATTACACAAGATGCAATATTTTGTTCAGTTGCACATGATGCAATCTTTTGTTTAGTTGCACAAGATGCAACATTTATTTAGGTCTACTCATTAGCGATGGACTATTATTAGTTGCACAAGATGCAACCTTTTGTTCAGTTGCACATAATGCAACCTTTATTCAGGTCTACTCATTGACGAGAGACTATTACTTGTTGCACGTGATGCAACCTACTACTTTTTGTGGGTATTGGAGCCACAACTATTGTTTCTCCTACTACTGCTGTTGCTGCTTGGTTCACAGTAACCTATATTGTGCTTCTTTACTACTACTGCTGCTGTTGCTTCCGTTGATACATTGGTTCAAGGTGAAGCTTGTGCTGCTATTGTTGCTTGATTCACAGTGACTGATACTGTGCTGCTTTACTACTATTATTTTTGCTTCTAGTGATACATTGTTTCAAGTTGAAGCTCTCTCCGTTGCTGCTGCTTTTGTTGCTACATTGTTTCAAGCTGAAGCTCTTACATTCTCCCGTGCTCCAGCTTGAGAGGGGGTGTTAAACTACACTACAGTCCACACGATGGGACCTACTCACCATAATACTCACAGCCCTCATCGTGTGGGACTCTTTAACCTGCATAGTTGGTGTAGGACTTTCTTACTACAATTGCTGAGTTGGAATAGGACTTTACAATTCTATTGTGTTTATAGTTCTATATAGTCCTATTGTAATTAGATCTTCTATTAGTATATGGACTCATAATTAGTTTATTGGTTTTCTTTAACAATGAGGCTTGTTAGTTTCATTTTCCTATTTGGAGTTTACTTTGTCTTTAGTTTGTGACTAGGACTCTGACTTGTAGAGTCCTAGATCTTACCTAATAGTTGTTTTCTATTTTCTATAAATACAGAGGAGCATATACACTCTGTCAGTCTCTCTTTCCTTTACACATCAATTCTCTCCATCTTCTCTTATTTTTCTATTTTGTTACAAAAACTATTGACACTTTCTGATATAAAACCTGAATTCTAGGTTAATTTCGAAAGGTCAAAGCTTCAGAAACTCTTTATGGATGCCCCTGCATCACAAAGAAACATAAAAAATAGTAAATATAGTGTACTGATGAGTTAGTTGAAATTTCTTATGAGGGAATTAAAGTAGTACTAGGGGAATGCGAAGACTCATATATGGAGTTTTGTAACCGATCCTCTTAGTTGAATTGTTGACTTTTAGAAGGAGCATTTGTCTTGTATCCGCAGTCTAAAATATTATTATCTTTCAAAATTTTATCTTTATTTAGATTTCTACCCTATGTCCCTACCTGACAAGTACCTCTTAAATCTTATGCTCCAAGCATTACCTTACTGTAAAGGTAAGCTATGTTAGAAGTCTCTATTGTCACATTGTTTTTATTTGGTGTGTGAAATTTTAGTTTATCTTGATTTTCTGTAGCTTAAGCTTGATTTTAGTTACAAGTTTGAATATGCAACCTGCCACCTTTTTTTCAACAGTCGATGTACCAGTATTGCATGGGTTCCTGATGGTGATGGCAATTTTGTTGTTGCTCATGCTGATGGAAACTTGTACGTTTATGAAAAGGTACTGCCTTTTATTTCACTTAAGCAACCATCCCCATGTCTGCCTTCAGGCATTTCGTGATGCTTTATGTACTGTATTAATTGTACTTTAGGTTGATCGTAAAATGAATGCAACTTTTTAATTGTTTTAGGGCAAGGACGGTACTGGAGATTCTTCATTCCCTTTGATCAAAGATCAAACTCAATTTTCTGTTGCACATGCGCGTTCCAGTAAGGTAAACTTTTCTTTAATGTTCCACTGCAATTAGAGATGTTTTGGATATGCTCTCATTATATCATAGATTGTAGTATGGTGTTTGATATTTTCAGATAAGAAATCTACATAATGGACTAGAAGTTTGGACATTGAAAGAGAAAGGAGTAGCTGTTGATGATTTTAAATTGGAAGTTCAATATATTTTAGTTGTGTGTGTGCATTCTGTATTGACATTATGTAGTTGTGGTTTTTCTAATAGCATGTAGGTTTCGTATTGATTGATCATTTTCTGTAGTAACAGCCAAATTATAACATTAGATGTCTTTTTGTGTAGGGACTTTAGTCCCGCACCAGCTACCAAAATAGTCTTCAGCACCCTGATACACCTGGGAGTCCGTACATTTATAAGTTTGAACATTTGGGATGGAATTACATTCAGGTCTAATTTTCAGGTCAGCACAAAACACACAGGATTTGAAGAGGATTTCTTACTTAAATCAGAGTTCCTTTAGTAGTTAATTGTACAAGGTTTGTCTAGATATAGTGAAATAGTTTTCTCTAGAAATGGTGTAGTGAAAACTTAAACACTTGATGAACGAAGCGTTTGCTGTTGCCTTTAGTTTTGGTTTTTGATATCAACACCTGTATTGTGTTGAAGGTGCTATTGCTTTCAAGGTGCCCTTTCTCTAGTCTTGTTTACATTGTTTTATTTGCTTCCATCAAGCCTGTAAGCCAACTAAATGTTTCATCTATACCCAATTACACCTCTCTATCGACTCTTATCAATTCCCTTGTAGCAGTCTCTCTCCCTATGACCCATCATTATTCATGACCCTTGGTTGTTCTGTTATTTTCTTTTCACTAGTAACTTCCCTTACTCTTTGTAACAAAGTAGAGAAAGAAAGAGAGAGACGGAGAAGATGGAGAGAGCATTGATGTGTATTGTTCTCCTCCCATACAGTACTATTTATAGGAAATCAAAGAACAAAACAGATAAGCCTAAGACTCCAATGTCAACATGACAAGGAGTCCTAGTTACATAATAAGATAGGAGTTCCATCTGTTAACATGACAAGGAATCCTAGATAAACAATAATTCCTAGTTACATAACAAATCTAGTCTAGTAGTTACATAATGAAATAGAGATAAAGTAAAAGACTAAAGTTAATCAAGTCAGCAAGAGCAAGTCAGCTGGACAGCTGGATGGCACTAATCCCAAGATGGCTCCTAGGTGCTGTCGACAATGGAAATGGACCCTGGTGAATGGATCCATTCCCTTATAGATAGATCATTAGCACTTCTAAGAACCTGCTAATCTTTTACGGTATCTAATATTTTTTTAATCCCTATACTGACTGCCTCTTTTATCGCTCTTTAATATCAGAACCCTTGTGGTTCCAATTTGTCTCATCTTTGGTGAACATTTTGTTATCATATGAGTTGTTAACTGATTGACATCTTGGCTCTTCCATTGTTCTTTGTTAATTTCTTTACAGTAATTGACTAGTTTCTTAATTATTGAGAGTTTTGGTGCATGTGTTATGGTCTTTATATGATTTTTAATTGCGGGCTTCTAAACATCACTGCTGTTTATTTTTACTGGTTGAACCGGAGAACCGACATATAACTACAAAGAGGATAATGCTGCAACTTGGCCCATAAGTGATCTTTTTCTTGTAGTATTCTACTGAAATAAAAGAAAAAATTCAAGTAAAAGGCCTGTGGACTTGATTCATGAGTCCTCAATTTAAGTGATTAACCTTGTTTCTCCATAGAGTTACAAAAAAGAAAAAATTTCATCTACCCCCCAAAAACTATGTCAAAATCGATCTACTACCCAATGGTTTCCCGAAACTTCAATCGGCCCCACTAAACTGATGGACTTGACTTAAAATGTGATTAGACATTTCTACCCTTTATCTTTGAAATTGAAAGACATTAAAATGAGATAAAATTACTAATTTGACCTTATAACATTCACAATCCAAATTAGTTTTTAACCCTTTTTTTTTTCCATCTCATCTCTCTCAATCTAAATATAAAAACCCTAAATTTCAGAATATAATGGAACTGGCAGTGAATTCTCTTTGCAAATCTTTTCTCGGAGGGAGAGAGAGAACCAGAGAGTTATGGATTCGTGGCACAGGAACCTATTGCGATTCCGGAGAGAGAGAACCAGAGAACCAGAATGAAATTTCCGTGCACAAGAATCCTGTTGTGATTCCGGCAACTAGTTAAAGGAATCAGTTGTCACAGAAGGCACATCGACGGTTCCTTGGGTTCGTTTGGATGAAAGAGAATGGGATGAGCTTGCGTTGTTTCTGTCAGGATCTTCGGTAGATAAGGTTATGCTCCTTGCTACAGTTGCTGCTAGGGACGAAGAAGAAGGGAATTTGCATGTAGTGCTTGGAGAGATGGTATCTGATTGTTTCGAAGAATGTTTTCAAAAATTGTTGATGGAATTTATCTGATGAGAATTCTTCTTCTGGTTTTATCTGATGAGAAATGGAATTGATTGAAGAAAGCCCCTCTCTTGAAACCGAAGATTGCTGGTCGGATAAATTGATCAAAATATGGATATTGCAGCTGCTGCTTCGACGAGTTTTAACTCAGAACTCCACGAATTGACGAGGACGACAACATTGGTGTTTTGTTTTGTTGTTAGTTGGATTTTGTCTTTTGATTTTTTTTTTTTTTGAAATTTTGATTTATGATTGAGAGTTTTGGGGTTTTAATTTATTTTTCCCTCCCTCCACACCTCATCTTCTTCATTGAAATTCGATTTTGAATTGGATGAAGAAACCAGTGTGTTAAAACTGTTAACTAAGTATTGATTGCTCTGTAAACAGAGGAGATTAAGGGCAATTTGGTTTTCATTTAATTCTTACCTATTTCATTTAGTTTTATTGTCTTCTTTTTCTTCTCTTGCAACTGCAACAGAGTAGTATTTATTGGTTGAGTTTGTCTGGGAGGAGAATTCTGGGTAAAAAACTTGCAGCGGCTGAAGACGATAAATCTCGGGAGTTCATGAGCAGATCGAAAGAGCCAATAATGAAACAAACCTCGATAACCAAAAAAAGAAGGAAAAAAAACTCCTTTGTTATCATTAATCTCAATTGAAACAACGTCAGATGGGCTCAATTTCTGTAAAGAGCATTTAAGGGTTTCTTCTTCCATTCAGAGTGAGAGCATAACAGCTTCAAGAACTGAAACCCTAGGGTTCCTCGCAGCCATTTAGAAAACAAACACGCTAGCCGTTCTGTCTCAGACGGCTTTGATTTCCAGAAGGGTTTCACACTCGTCAGGGAAGAAAGACTTTTAGTATCAAGTTTTTTACTTTTACTTTTTCAAAGGGTTAAACGAATTGGTTAGGGTAAATAGGAGTTTGGGGGTATTTCACCTTTAGAATAAGGGCATTATTGTTCCAAGATTTTTCAAATAGTGCTTACGTCATCAATTAACGGGACTCTACTAACGGGTGGGGTCTCTTTGATTAATGGTGAGTCGGTGACAAAATTTTGGGTGGTAGATGAGAAATTTGGAAACCTGTAGGGTTAGATCGATTTCGACATAGTTTTTGGGGGGGTAGATGAAATTTTTTCTAAAAAAAAAGGCATACCCAGTGCATGAGGCTCCTGCCACTATGGGGTCTGGGGAGGGGCTAATGTACACAGTCTTACCTCTGCATCGCGGAGGGGCTGTTTCCAGATTTAAACCTATGACCACCAGGCTACAATGCAGCAACCTTATCATTGTGGAAAGGTCCTCCCTCAATTATGGTGCAAAACTGCAAATAAATGCTCCCAGTTTAGCATCAAGAATACGGTGTTTATTTTTCCCCTTTTTCTGTAGGTTGTTGCTTCGTGTATGTCACTGTGATCTGACTGTAACTTGTCTCACTCAATTTGACTGCCAACTCTAATGTTCTGGGCATGATGGTTGGACAAAGGATTAATTTCTCTTAAGAGGATACGTGGTTCCTTTTTCTATGGTGCTATTAACAAATTTTAAGCCACTCTCTTCTCGTCTTCCTGTTATATTCATTCTTCACTTCAACCAAACAGGAAAGCCGTTCCAAAAGCTAAATACTGCATAAAACCTGTGGATATATTCATCCCAAAAAAAAAAAAAATCTGTGATATGCATTATGTAATATTATACTTCTATTATTGCTGAAAGGATGCAACTATTTGTTGAATAACAATGTAATTGGGGATAAGGCGCAAGCTGGTATTCATCAGGGGAAAAAAACAAGAATGTAGCTCATCATGCTCCCCATGTGTAGGGATGGATAAAGATTTTTTTTTAGGAACAGATTCTGTTTTTTTTTTTTTTGGTGGTAAAATGAACAGATTCCTTTTAGGCTTTAGATTGCAATAGTTCAAAAAGCCAGGAATTGCTCTGATTTATGTTAGATAATGTGGAGATACCTGGGCATCATGGGAATTGCATCCTCTATCGTCATGCTTCAATTCCCACCACCAATAAGTATCGAGGTTTCCGCCTAATGGTTTGGAGGTTGATTTTTATTCAGATGTAAGAATCAGTTTCTGTTGAAGTGCTTGTTATTACCAATTTCAATGGAAAAATGGACTATTTCACTGCTGTTTGGATTTTGATAAATATTATCTTGAGAGATTTTTCTGGAATATCAGGGTATAACATAGATGATCAATTCACTTTTTGCTGAAAAGCATGCTTCCTTTTTTTGTGGCCCACCCCTTGAGTATCTCCGTGCACAATGCTCGATGATTTTACTTTTTCGGGAAATGCATGTTCTAATTCAGAGAGCTTCCACTTACCTCATTGTTGTTTGTCATTTTGTGATTCATTTGCAGAGCAACCCAGTTGCAAGATGGCATATTTACCAGGGTTCACTCAATAGCATTGCTTTCTCGATGGATGGAACATATTTGGCAACTGTTGGAAGAGATGGTTAGCTTATAAATCTGATCGATATCCTGTTGGTTACTACTACTTGTTTAATTCAGATAGAGTTTGATTTTATAGGATGCTAAGATGAAGAGCCACTGCAGGTTACTTACGGATATTTGACTATTCAAAAGAACAGCTAATATGTGGTGGGAAGGGGTACTACGGCGCTCTACTGTGCTGTGCTTGGAGGTTCTGAACTTACATTGTTTTCTAATCTCGAAGAGAGTTCTGGTTACCTGTTCTGCTGTTTGAATCCCCCCTACCCCTTTCCCCCTTCCTCCCCTTCTTTTTTTTCCTCTTCCTCAAACAAGTAGTTTAAATACTTTATTTCCTTCTTATTTCATGATCGAGAGAACATTATAATAGATATTAACATGCTGTTTCTCAGCATGGATGGAAAGTACATTCTGACTGGAGGTGAAGATGATCTAGTGCAAGTTTGGAGCATGGAAGATCGGAAAGTTGTGGCATGGGGTGAAGGGCACAGCTCTTGGGTAAGTTGTCAGTCTTGTTCTTATTGTTCTTTCATTTATATGACCATCTCATTTTAGTCTTGGTGTCTGGCAGGTTAGTGGAGTCGCTTTTGACTCATACTGGTCATCGCCTACTTCAGATGGCACAGGGGAAAATGTCATGTACCGTTTTGGTTCTGTTGGTCAGGTATGGCAATTTTCCTTCTGTGAAATATTAATTTTTGTTTTCAAGTGCAAAGATAGTAAATTAAGTTATCATTAGATCTATGTATGCTATGATCATGGTACTATTTTCTTTTGTATTTGCTACTGAATATGTGCTCATATTTCCGTAGTTTCCAATTATTTTTTTTCTCCCCTCTTAAATTCTATATTGGTGGGAAGGTGTTAAATATCACTTTATGCACAACTGAAAAATGAAATGCTACATCTATTCAAGAACCTGCATATCTGGCTGCCTGCATTATGTGTATGGAGTGCATGGCCAAGAGAGGTATTTGAAAGGTCTCAAATTTAGGTGAAGTGTTTCGTTTATAACTTTATATAAAGTAAATTCTTGGTGAAAATTAGTATTATTGGGCTGGAGATTTAAGTTTGAAGTACATAGATCTAGGACTAACGGGAAAGATACGAGATAGACCTTCGCAGTTCTACAGTTGGAATCAGCAAAAAACCAGGGCTTCTAGAGTATCCTAACCTTACCAGCTAAGCTAAACAATGAAGCACTCCTCACAATGACCTCAAGGGGGAGAATGACAGATGCCTTTACAAATCATCACCTGGATGTTTGAAACCTTCTCAAAGATTCAGTTTAATAGAGAAACATTCTATTGGTTAAAGACAGTTGGTAATACTTGCGATTTTCACAGAATTAGCACCACATAGAGTGGGAACCACACATCTGGTGTAGAAAACTGCTATAATACGGACTTCAGTTAACCTTATTAAAAAAGAAACAAAATGATTCCATGAGAACGAAAATCTTTCTTATGACCTATAGCTGGTGATAATTTGTAAACAAAACATACCTTAGAAGACCATGCATTCTTTCATTCCAAATCCTTTTCTTGAGATTCTGTGCGGTGAACGAGGGGTTTGTTTCCCCAGGAAATTGTTTTCTCTCCAAATGTTGATGGTTTTGGATGAGAGTTGACCAAATATCGACCC
>CM053266.1:30582770-30692770 GCA_028583415.1 Protea cynaroides | reverse complement strand
GTGGCGCGATGTTCTACGTGAATCCACGTTGGAAGGACATCATACCAAAGTCGTACAATTAGGACCTCGATATGGTTCTATTCCGTTCATCGTATCGGAGGTTATGTTCCTTTTTGCTCTTTTTTGGGCTTTCACCCAACCCAACTAGAGAGCGGGAATAAAGGAAAGCAAACTGAGCTGCTTGAGTGCGCTAGGCTAGTGCGCTGAGCCTTCTCATTCTGCTGTGCCCGGGGTGGTGCCCAAAGCAAGCGCGCGTCACGGTGAATTCGCATATATTATTCCATGGTTCTTCCCCTGAACAAAGCGAAGCGACACTCCTATCGGAGCCTTGCGCGCGTCAATGGATCTTACGTCGAACAGGTTACCGACCCGCAAAGCTCCGCAGAGCTGTCGTATGCGGGCACTACTGGGCCCACGGCTTCTCGATGCCAATCTCGCACTTGACACGCAATACACACCTGATTAGAAAGATCACTAGGGAATTGAACCGCTAGTACCGGGGGTAGATTCCTTCTGATCTGATTCCCGAACACCACACTCTCGAAGAACAAATGCACAATACTATATATGAAATGATCTAGTTGATTCAAGCAAGACAGGAATGAGAGTCTCATCAGCTCATTAAGGCGCTGTCAAGCGGTGAAAATAGCAGATTTAGGCTCAAAACAAGGGATGTTAGACATGAAATCAATGGTTTCGGGAACAATTTCATTGCCTAGCGCACCGAACAAGCCGTACCGTACCATACTGAGCAAAGGTAGAAAGAGAAAAGGAATGTGAACTCTCTCTTAGGGGGTCTTCCTGTACTGAATGACTGATCGACCCAAAAGACTATTATTGCACTAGAAGTTTGTGGTCTTCCTTACTCACTGACTTGACTGACTAACTGATTCGGGGAACGAAGCCCCTAGGTAGACGGTTCGCTTGCTTCAGTCATGTCATCAGCAAGAAAACTACCTGCTGAAGTCAATCAATGCAGGCATTCGCTTAGCACTACTCTTGCTATAGGTTAGGTTAGGTTAGGACTTCTATCACACTGTTATAGCTATAGGTAGGCGACAAAGAAGGTCTTTCTCAAGCGTTGTACGTTCAGTTCAATCCATGGTTGGAATGACTGATCAATGGTACTCTGATTCCACTACCGGCTGACTGGACTGGACTGATCCAGGTAGCTCAGATCTAGGTTATACAGTTCGGTGTGAGATGGTTCGGTTGGTGTAGTGTGTTAGGGATAGCTGAACAGAGAAAGAGCAGCTTCTCACTGTGCCCGGTTCCCAAAGCATTGAAAGAAGACAAGGGAGGGGCTTCGTTAGAAGGGCCTCGCTTACAGCGCCTTCTACTATCAACTCATACTATCAGATAAGGGTCTACTACAGCTGAGACTGAAAACATGAATTCAAAACAGACACGAGTGGGACCACCTTAGCTAATTGTGATACCCCTGACTAATTCCCTGAGGGCATGACTCAGGAACAGAACAATTCTCTCTTTCTTCCTTTTTTTTGTGCTCTTGCTCGGATAGCTCTCACTATTGGTTGGTTACTGACTGGTTTAGATCATTCTGTTCACTCTTCCTTCTCGGATCAAGGGCCTTCCCCTTACTACACCCACCGACCTTGACTTGAAAAAGCCAGTTTTTGCCTCTGTTGTTGAACTTTAAAAAGCCTGTATCTGATGCGCCTTTTTCGACTTATGGTTACCACCCACCGTCGAAAAGGAATCCCACGCCTTTGTTTACTATTTTATTTTTAAGGCTTATGCTTCAGTGGATATTTCAGCCACCCTCTCTCGCTGCCTGGCGCTCCCTTTTCTTTAAACCCCCCCCCCTCCTCTTGACGCTTTTCCTTCTTCACCCCAGCACACCGTTTCTGATGCAACGCTCTCCTATTCTATTATTTACATATAGTATAAAGTAAGACCTTCTCAAGTCGAGTGTATTGGGTGATTGAGCGACTAACGAGGCGAAGGCATACAACATTTACGAAAGACGAATTAGGCTAGACTACGCAGAGAAGAGGAAAACCCCCTCAAACTTGTGTTAGGAAAGAGCCTTGGTGACGGCTTAACACGCTTTGTTCGCCCCGCTATTGCGCGCCCTCTCGAGCCCTTTTGAATTGAGGCGGGTCCCTTGATCCTTTTTTTAGTAACGGGACGGTCACAAGCTCGCTTAAGGTGGAAACTTTATACAACACCGGAAATTTCAACTGAATGCCCAGCAGGTAGGATTCAATACCTATGCTTATTATGATGTTATTCGGTACAAAGGTTTCATCGGCAAGATCACGCCCCCCCGCTCGGATAAATCTTTCATCCCTTGGTCGTAAAGGTGGGGTGAAAACAGCAACTAATGCTCTATCTCCGTCGTCGAATATGGATACGAACTTTCAATGGTAGGATCAAGCCTCGCATCCCCAGAGCCATATGAAGACTAGCCTGCCCTTCCAATCGGGGTTATTACGGGTCCGGTATCAGCAACACCAGCCAATCGTGTTGGTACGGTGGGTTCCCAATACCCACTATTCGGAAAAAAAGCTTGCCATAGCAGCTCAAACCTCCGATCGGGAAATGGGAGTTCTAACCGGCCCTAGCCCTCAATTCCGAACAAAAGCTTTGATTGGACCGAGGTTCGTGCGGGGGAGGGAATAGGAACTAATAACGATGGTTCGAGGTTGAGCTCACCGGCGGCCCCCTAAACGAGTAAGTGTCGTATTCCTGACTTCTATTCCCTTTTTTTGCCCTAAGGTTTTTATTCCTTCAAGAACAGCATTGCGGTCGCAACGGGGCTCTGGGTGAATATTGTCCGCCCGTGTGAGAAAGAATTCATATTTATACGTCGGGGTCTTTACTGAAAAACCCACATACTATACTACAACAATTTGAAGAAATCCGCCTTAGACTATAATTAGAATTTACTAGTCGTGTTGAGTTGAGGCTTATTTCAATCATACAAATCCGCCAATCCCGATATTCCCGCATTTCATCCTGGTCCAGTGTCCATTCCTTACGGAAATTCATGAGCCTTTTTCTGCACCTTCACTCACTTCGAATGACTCAGTGAGGGTTAATGGAAAAAGCTCAAATCGAAACTATCACTAAACTTTGTCTTTAAAGGCACATCGAATGAAAACGAAACTTTGCCTTATCAATATGGTGTAAGAATTTTCGGTTAGTCGGAAGGGGAGAGTAGTTGCGGAATCATTTTTAACGGCCAAAAAACTGACTTAGCGGTTGCACGGAATAAATGGTTCGGCCTTTGGGCCAATGCCACTGACTTTTTATCCATTTTCCGAAAAAGGTGCCCACTGAAAGCGCCGCAAGCCGCTCGCTCTCTCTCCCAAGCGTGATTTCTTCTGTGTGTCACACTGCACCCACTGCCATAACAGAAGCGTTATTTCCCGTTGGGTGGATCCCGCGCCCCTACCTATCACAGGATTCTCTGTTTCCAGCTCCTGCGCAGCGGCGGATCTGTATCGCCATCCGCCGCCTGTTCGTTAATACGTATATGGAGAGGAGGCTGATCTTGCATACGAATACGCCTAGCTCTTTAGTTGCTTGGTTGCTGGGTTCCTTTTTCGTCTCGACAAAGAGGAAAGGAGGAGAAAATAGAGATGTCTCCTATGTTACCCGTAATATGTGGAAGTATCGACGTAATTTCATAGAGTCATTCGGTCTGAATGCTACATGAAGAACATAAGCCAGATGACGGAACGGGGAGACCTAGGATGTAGAAGATCATAACATGAGTGATTCGGCAGATTTGGATTCCTATATATCCACTCATGTGGTACTTCATCATACGATTCATATAGGATCCATCTGTCTAGATATCATCATATACATCCAGAAAGCCGTATGCTTTGGAAGAAGCTTGTACAGTTTGGGAAGGGGTTTTGATTGATCAAAAAGAAGAATCTACTTCAACCGATATGCCCTTAGGCACGGCCATACATAACATAGAAATCACACTTGGAAAGGGTGGACAATTAGCTAGAGCAGCGGGTGCTGTAGCGAAACTGATTGCAAAAGAGGGTAAATCGGCCACATTAAAATTACCTTCTGGGGAGGTCTGTTTGATATCCAAAAACTGCTCAACAACATTCGGACAGGTGGGTAATGTTGGGGTGAACCAGAAAAGTTTGGGTAGAGCCGGATCTAAGTGTTGGCTAGGCAAGCGTCTTGTAGTAAGAGTAGTAGTTATGAACCCTGTAGACCATCCCCATGGGGGTGGTGAAGGGAGAGCCCCAATTGGTAGAAAAAAACCCACAACCCCTTGGGGTTATCCCGCGCTTGGAAGAAGAAGTAGAAAAAGGAATAAATATAGTGAGAGTAATTTCCGAGTTTAAAATGTCTATCTGGAGCGAGTTTTTTTGGAGGTGAGCATACGGAATCTTGCAAGGTACTTAGTAGAGGTTGAAAAGTGTTTAAAAAATTGGATGTTAATGGGGCCATTAAGAGCAATATATATATTTTAGACAACCTTGAAATTTGCTCCTAGGCTGTCAAGCACTGTTTTTCTGTATGGCCCAGGTGATTTTTTATATTAGTTCTGTCACATTTTTCTTTCTTTTTTATGAGGTCCCGTGTTGCAAAACCCTTATTTGGAACCACTATGGACCGACCCACCACATATAATAAATAATTCAAATAATTGAGTGGATGGCAAAACTATGATTAATATGAAGTTAGAACCCTTTAGGAATGGGTAGATAAGGAGCAGGGACTGGCTGGGTATTAAAATTAGAGAGGAAGTGCTACATTGGTACTTAGGATAAGGATAGAATAAAATTATGAGCAACTTAAGAAGCAGGAGCAGTGTGGGTAATAAAGCAAAAGAAGGATAGCACAAGAATAGGGATTTAAAGTGAGGGGTAAGGGGAATTCGGGTGATAAGGTGTGGGACATGATGTGGGGGGGTGGGGGGTGTGGGGTGGGGGTGGAATGGTCTCCTTCAACCTTTTGACTACCACAATAGTGGCGATAAGACTGGTTTCAGGTGGGATTTCTCAGCCAAATCAATCCGATTTGATCTGATGAGATTTTGCATGCAGGCTCCTATTCCCTTGGGCTGTGAAATTGAATCATAAATTATTCGAACCTGTAGCCTGGAACTTGATAAGAACCTCCTGAAGCAATGTCTGGTGGTAGAATGGAAACCAACAGTGGTTTCTGGCTTGTATATCAAGGCAGGGGAAGTCTTATGGGATGGTTTTCAAGGGACTGAGTCGCCCTATGGGGGTGAATTAATCCCCAGAGTTTCAGACTAATTAGACTGATGTCTGAGGAGTTCCAGTCAAATTTTCCCAAACCCAGAAATGGGACTGACAGCATTAAAAGGGAAGAAATATGGGGTAAAACAAGGAATAGAATAACAGAAGCTAAGGAAGAAAAGGGAAAGGAAAGCAAGAGCAGAACCAGCAGAGAGAAAGAAGAGGAAAGAATTACCTGGTGAAGGGTTCGCAGTTGCATGGAAGGAAAAAGATCACCATGCGACAGCCACAACTCATGCCACATTAACCAAACTCAATCAAATCAATATTCTGTTCAAAGCTGTTTAAACGATGGGTACAATGTTCTATTTAAGGAGACTGGAACTAATATCCTAGTTGAATTATAACATTAAAACAAATAACAACAACAAAGCCTTATCCCTACTAATGGGATCAGCTACATGGATTCTTATCCTCCAATCAACTCTGTTTGAGGTCATCCTTAAAACAAGGCCTAAGCTATGCAAGTCTCCTTACCACCTCATTGAGGGTCATCTTAGGTTTGCCCCTAGCTCTTTTAGATCATTCGATCTGAATCAAATCACTCATCTGTACTGGAGCATCTAAAGTTCTTCATTGAACTTGGCCATACCATCTCAAGTGGCTTTCTCATAGCTTATCATGTATATAGTGACTCCCAAATCAGTTCTAATAAGATCATTTCTTACCTTATCCTTTCTAATTTTGTCACACATCCATCTCAACATTCTCATCTCAGTTACACTAAGTTTATCTATATGATGCTTCTTAACTGCCCAACATTCCGCACCATACATCATAGCAGGTCGAATGACTGTCCTATAAAATTTTCCTTTCAGTTTTGAAGGAGTACGTTGATCACATAGCACTCCAACGCACTTCTCCACTTCATCCATCCCATTTTAATCCACTATGAAACATCATCTTCTATATCACTTTCTTTTTTTATGATTGAACCTAGATACCTAAAAGAATCACTTTGTGATATCTCTCTTTCATCAATTTTTACCACCTCATTATCCGTCCTTGTGTGACTAAAGTTACAAACACACTATATACTCCGCATTCGTTTTACTTATCTTAAAACCTTTGGGTTCTAATACTGATCTCCATAACTCCGACTTGGCGTTAATCCCTACTTTTGTCTCATCCACCAAAACAATATCATGAGCAAAAATCATGCACCAAGGAACTTCATCTTGAATGTCTCGGGTTAAATCATCCATAATAAGAGCAAAAAAATGACTTAAAGTTGATTCTTGATGTAACCAATTGTAATTAGGAACTCACTACCTTGACCCCCCCACGGTTTTCACAATAGTCACATTATATTATAATACATATCCTTGACTATGTTTACATATTTGCTTGAAACACTTCTCTGTTCTAGTTTCTAAGTCAATAAAGACCATATGGAGGTCCTTTTTATATTCTTTATCTTTCCATGAGTCTCCTAAGTAAGTAAATAGCTTTTGTTGGGGATCTACTTGGCATAAAACCATATTGGTTCTCCGTAATAGTAGTTCCTTGTCTCATGCAAGTTTCAATAACTTTCTCTCCTAGTTTCATAGTATGACTCATTAGTGTCGTGCTTATGTTGTTATTGCAGCTCTGAATATCACCTTTATTTTTATGAATCGGCACCACAATGCTTCTCCTCCATTCATGTGGCATTTCCCTTGTGCTCATAATCTTATTGAGCAACTTGGTTAGCCAATATACTCCGTAGATTCCTAGGTTCTTCCATATTTTTATTGGGACCACTTCTGGGCTTGGTGCTTTACATACATTCATCCTCCTTAAGGCTTCTTTTACTTCTGACACCCTAATTTTTCATATAACACTAAAACAGATTATAAACTTATAACTCAAACTAACCTTTTGGTATCTATTCCTCCTATGTAACCAGTGCAAGATAATAAAATAAATAAAAAAAAACATAATAAGTAATGATCAAACTACATTAATAACCCCAGCCTAAACTAAACCCTTGCCAACCCTTACCAGACCAAAAGCATGGTTTGGGTTTGGGCCGGTTCCGCTTTGGCCTGGGTCACCAAATCGGGTCATAGCGATCCAACCAATCTCATGCCTCTGCATCATTTTTCTGCAGTCTGTTTTCTGCTTCTGTTACTTTGTCTGTCACCATAAATTTCCAATCTGAGATTTCTGTTGGATTAGTTTATGTGAACCTGGATGAGCTTCAGACACATTCTTTTTATAGGTTTTATTGTTACTTCGCATAAGGCCATAGATTTCTGATCTAGAGATTCCTTTGTATTAGTTTTACTGAGCCTAGACAGGCTATAGACTCTTCCTTCTCTTTTCTTTTCTAGTTCTTTATTTTTCTGCACTATGTGCTCTGGTTACTTTTGCATATGGTCATATATTTCTGGACCAATCTAAATCTTGGATAGTTTATCTGAGCCCAGATAGGCTTGATTGAGACTCAAAGTCACAGTAAGAAAAAGGTCTATGGAGATGTTCACGCCATCTGAAGCACTGTTCTCTCTATGACCAGACCCATTTGTTCTGTGCATTTCCGCATTTTTGCTGCATGTGTTTTCTGGTGTATTACTTTCCCTATTGGCATGAATTTCTAAGCTAAGGATTTTTTTGGATTAGCTTATCCTGTATATAAGCTGTTGTCCAATGATGATGGAGTTTGCTTTTCATTAAAAGAGCGAATAAGTGTTCAGATTTTGCTTATGGTGCTTGTCTCATGTTATAATATTACTACCATATCTTGAGGATCTCAAACCTCTGGATCATGTCTAGTTGAGAGTTCATTTGGTGACATCTATTGGTCTCAGTTCCCTCATTTTGTTTATGATTGTTGACATTGTGTTCCGTAGACGGTAATAACACCATTCATCACTTTATGTGCATGTATAAGCAGGACACACAATTGCTTTTGTGGGACCTCGCAATGGATGAGATTGTGGTGCCTTTGCGCCGAGTACCGCCTGGTGGCTCCCCCACATTTAGTACTGGAAGCCAGTCATCTCAGTGGGACAGCATTTGCCCAGTGGGTACACTCCAACCTGCGCCAAGCATCCGAAATGTGCCCAAGATCTCCCCTGTAGTAGTCCATCGTGTGCATGTAGAACCCCTCTCTGGTTTGATATTTACCCCTGAGTCAGCTGTCACTGTCTGCCGGGAAGGACATGTAAAAATCTGGATGAGACCTGGGTATGCTGAAAACCAGTCAAGCAACTCAGAGAATTTGCTAACTTCCAATTCAAAAGAGAAGCCTCTGTTGACAGCCAAAGTTGTTGGTTCCAATTACAAGCAATAACAGAGCAGGATACACCGTTGTCATGGTTGAGAGTTTTTTTGCAGGCCGGATTGCATCTCCATTTGCTAATATGACCGTTCAGTGCATTGCTATCCGGTGGGTGTTCTCAGATTGAGCACTTAGTAAAAGGTCATTGGGTCCATTACCCAATGTGCTTGCGATGAGATTAATTGGCTGAGTTGCGTTTGTATTCCTATGGATGGAATGCCAGTGATGGCTGAGAGAAAGAGGAGGGCTGGATGAGGGAGGGGTGTGAATGTTGTAAGCAAACAGGTGGGAATTTTATACAGAACAGCCAATTATCTATTGCTATGATATTTCTAACGACAGTACTAAATAATGGAATTTCATCTTCTGCGATTTATTCTGGCAAGATCTGTTAGACAACAAGAATGTTTTACAATTGTTATAGTGAATATTCAAAGGATTTGAGACAACAAGAATGTTTTACAATTGTTATAATGAATATTCGAAGGATTTGGGTTTGGCTTTACTCTTTTTAGAATTACCCAAATGCTGTAATCTTTTTAGAATGACCAAAAGTTTTTTTAGAAAATGCCTGTCTGAATCAAAAGTACTGGACTTGCTTTCCGAGATGTTTGTTGGGACATTGCATTACCTGTTTCAGAAAATGTTTATTGCAAATCATATTATCTCTATTACTTTTATGTCCTTTGGTACAGTCGAAAATAATAATTTATAATTTTTTCTGTATCCTTAGTGAGGATATCCATTGGTTTGGGAGAGGGGGGTTAGTGCAACGGTAAGGTTGTTCCATTATGACCTGGTGGTCATGGGTTTAAAACTGAAAACAGTCCCTCTGTGGTGTAAGACTTCGTACATAAACCCCTCTCCGAACCCTATAGTGGCAGGAATCTTGTGCACTAGGTACGTCCTTTTAGGTTGCCATTAGAAGGTAACGCACACGGAGATAAGAACCACTGAAGTCTATGGTTTGAGATCCAATATTCCAATACACTTGATCTGAATGATCGTTGCCATCCAAGCAATTTAGAAACACTGGTCTGTTTGTTCTGATTGAAGAAATGAGGATATGACCCTCATTGTGTATCTTGACCCTCATTTTAATATTATTATTATTACACTGGAATTATCATTCTTTGTTTTAATTGAAATTAATCATTCTCAGCTATCATCATCTTTTCCTTTTCATGAAATCATAATAAAACAGTTTGTCAAGACTGTGGATAAGATAGGACTCTTTTAGTCTTGTGGGCCTTGGACTGATCTGCTACATGTGGATGGTGTGTGGTTTACATGGACCTGAGGTTTACCTGGTCCATCCAAAAGATGGACCGTGGGTTCTTCGTTAGCCCAAAAAAAAAAAAAAAAAAAAAAAAATCACTCTTCGATCCTCAAATTGAGACTGACCTATTTATCAAATGGTTGGCCGATCTTGGTTTTAATTTGATCAATCCCAGCCAAGTTAGTTCAGAGTAGGTTTGACTCAAAACACCGAAAATTATTAAGCCATGTTTATTTGGCAAAAAATAAAATGAAATAAGAAATAAAAGAAAAACATGAATATTCTGCTTTTCTCGTTGTTTATTTATTAATGAAAAAAACATAAAAAGAAAAATATTTTTTTTTGAAATTTGAAATACCATTGGTAAGGAAATGACGAATTTGCTTTCTTTCTTGAGTTTCTTCCCAAAATTGTAAGATTCTATAAGAAATTAATATATTTATTTGGGATGAGGATGGTTAGACAACAAGACCATGATGTGAAGATTATTTTTGGATTAAAAAAAAACACTTAAAATGATCATTATTTCATCATTATTTTTATCTAATTCTGTTTTCTTTTCTTTGACAACCAAACATGGTTAATACCAACTTGGGTTTTTTTATTATTATTATTATGTCCAATGCGAACCACACGAGTCAGAAGATAACAAAATCGGCGATTCCAGACTCCTGAGGGAAATCCACGTGGATGGCTCGAGTGGATTGTAGATGACAGTTGGTTCATTGACAAATGAGATATCAAATTCTATTGTCCAATGAGGATCAAAATTCGGATTCGCCTACATCCCTTCTATCCTATACTTGTTCTTCCACTGCTAACAACTCACTCCGCTTCTGGTTGCAGCTCATAGCTGAATACCTCCCTGATCCAAATCCTCCTTCCTTCGGAAATATTACAATGGCGTCTACCGCGTTGAAGAGCTGCGGTGTTCCAGCTGTCTTCCCATCTCTTCTTTCTTCCTCAAAATCTAAATTCGTCACAGCCATACCATTCCCTGGTTCCTGCTCCAATGTCGCCTCCTCACGCTTTACCATGACGGCTGAATGGATGCCCGGCCAACCTCGCCCTCCCTACCTCGATGGTTCCGCACCTGGGTATCTTTTTGTTATCACTTTTCTCTTTCTGAGGAAGTTTATTAATGATCTGCATTTTGTTTCAGGGACTTTGGTTTCGATCCTCTTGGGCTTGGTGAAGTCCCCGAAAACCTAGAAAGATTCAAGGAATCTGAACTCATTCACTGCAGATGGGCAATGGTTGCAGTTGTAAGTTCAACTTTTATTTCCATCTTCTGACCTACCTCATCCTTTCAACTAAAAAAAAAAAAAAAATTCTTACTGCAACAACCTATCCCAGCTTTCAAATTGATCTCAGTTCTATTTTCCAAATCTTCTGACCTGTTCTTTCATGTTTTTAGACTTCTAGTCCTGCGTTATGGGTATTTCCAACTTCTCATTGTGTTCTCTTGCATTGCAGCCAGGGATCTTGGTGCCCGAGGCATTAGGATTGGGAAACTGGGTGCAGGCACAAGAGTGGGCTGCGCTCCCAGGTGGGCAGGCGACTTACCTGGGCAACCCAGTTCCATGGGGCACTCTCCCAACCATTTTGGCTATTGAGTTCATCGCCGTTGCCTTCGTGGAACACCAACGTAGCATGGAGAAAGACCCTGAGAAGAAGAAGTACCCTGGTGGAGCTTTCGACCCCTTGGGCTACTCCAAGGACCCTGTCAAGTTTGAGGAGTACAAGATCAAGGAGATAAAAAATGGTTCGACTCTTGCACCCTTTTTAAGATTTTAGTTCGCCAATGGTGGTGAAGTGGGGAAGTTTTTTTTTACCATTCCATTAAAAATAACTTCAGCGGAAGTGGTGAAGAAAGACATGCATAGCTTAAGCCTTACTTGAAGTATAACATCAAACAGAACTGATCGAAGGACACGAATCCATGTAGCCAACCCCATTTAGTTGGGATAAGCCTTTATTGTTATTGTTGTTGTTGTTGTTAGCAAGTGGTGGACAATACTGTACCCTGCATAATTTTTCCTTCCTTCATAACAAACTCTTATTTATGTTTTCTCAGGTCGTCTTGCTCTTTTAGCCTTCGTGGGATTCTGCGTTCAGCAGTCGGCTTACCCTGGAACAGGGCCTTTGGAGAATCTGGCCACCCACTTGGCTGATCCATGGCACAACACCATTGGGGATGTCCTGATCCCCAGATCGATTTCGCCATGATGATGATCTCATCTGAACCCACTGTAAAACTCCATGTACTCATGTACAATGAAACCGAATTGCATAAGTTGATCTTTGTGATTTTAGCATTAAATTTTCTACCTCTTCTTCTCATCCCGATACAAGCTCTGCGGAAAAATTCATTGATACATTGTCATTAACTTTCAAAATGATTATGTTCCTCTTTTTACAATATAGAAAATGCCTGAAATATTAGTCCAACTATGATGGAGAACACAGTAACAACACTTGGATGTTGAGCATTTCTTGCTGAGGGAGAAGAACCATCTGTAAAAACATCAACGCATCTAATCAGTCAGTTGTACTCAATATTTCTTTGCAAAAATAATTATGTAATGGAATAACACTAGTATGGAGTTAAATCCCCCTAATTATGAACTCACACTTCCTCCTCCTATCTCAGACTTAGCCCAAAAGCTTATCCCTAACATTCTTGTATAGATAATGATAATGTCAATTCAACTACAACCTTTGATAAAAAAATCCATGTATTCTGTAACTATCGGATCGGTCTATTCAAGTTTATATTTGCACATCTTTGGTACTGAGATGGCACAGATGTTTACATACCTGAAGTTGAATCTATTGTTGCTGAGCCGTTTCGGACCAAGTTTGATTTTTGTATGCTCTGTGAAATGGTAGCTGACACCCCAAGGTATGACCTTGTGAGCTTCTTAACCACATATAGTCCTTGAGTACTGCAGGTTAAATTATTTAATTGTTCAGCCACAATGACAATATTCCAGGAATAAAAGGTCAAAATGTTCAGGGAAAAAAAAAAGACTTCCTTAGGCAACTACATGAAAGAACTATTTCCATCTCACTTGTCATATGAAGTACACATGATGTCATCTTTTCCTAATCAGATTTATTTGCAAAGTGAAGGCATTTTGAACCACAGAATTCCTATCTCTTACTTGGAGCTAAAGATTATCTTAAGGAAGTATTTGTTTGAGAGTATAAGAATTTTGTATCAACAGCATGGTAAAAAAAGATAAAAGAATGAGGAAGCTGTTAGCGCAGTTGGTAGTACCCCTGCAGGTTGTTGCATGGCCCTAGGAGATCAGAGTTCAAGTCTCCTGAGATAGTGTTAAGGGAGGTGATATCCTGCTTTATGTGATCCAACTAAGAGATTGCCAATAGGAACAATCAATTGATATGAGGTCTGCTACCTCCAATCTATCAAAAAAATTTAATTGACTGTTCACGAAATGTTCTTGCTGGATAAAAGAAACTCATCATGCATAGTTAAGATCATCTAGTTCTATTAATTTCTGTGTTGAGAGATCTCATATATGGGATCAGTTTACAGTGAGTTGCAGTTCCATTTGATTATCTTATATCCTAACATAAAACTTGGAAGGATTACTTCACTTTTATGGCTGAGTTGGTTTAATAGAGGGGTGTTTTTTGCTTCAAAAAACCTTGTTACCTGGAACTAAGTAGATGACCAGCACCATTTTTCCAAGTGTCAAGAGCATCAACCCAGGTACCATTAAGCAGTGTCTTCAACACTACGGATTTCTTCTTTCTGGAAATGGAGTTACTTGCCATTATAACATTTGCTGGAACAGTTCCAAATCTGATAAGAAAGAAAGCAGATCCAGTCATCATCAAAACAATAAAATAAGAAAAATGCAGATTAAGCAAGAGTGAGGGCAACAACAACAGAACAAAGACAATGACTTGAATCTTCTACTCTTAGTAGCTTTCTGTCTTTTTGCAAGATTCTGACAAGAAGCAGATTTAAGTGAAGGGTTTGGTTGGATCAATTTCATTAGTGGTTCTCTCCATCAATATTTTATTGTTCACCATTCCCTCTATCCCACCCCTATCCACTGTGAACAGATAAATTTTAAGTTTTATAAATTTTAATCACCAACACTTTAGACTGATGCTGAGGTGCTACGTAGATAATGGTGACCATCAACATCATGGCCATCATCCTAGTTTTCCAGCACTACTTTTAGATTGAAAAATGCTGTTCCACCATCCACCACAGTGCTTCACTGTCAAATAAATCCAGTTCAAAAAACTTAAACCACATAGTAAAAGCATCTTTTAAGTTTAGAACCACAAAAATGTCATGAAAACAATAAATTAATTGGAAGGACTTGATTTTCATTTGTGAAAATGACTCAAAACTTACGAGCATGATCCAGGATAACCATTGATTTCTCTGCAACCACCTTGTGGACAAAGATACCTACAGTGGACCAGAGGAAATTAGACAAATCGAGTGATATAAATGAAGGAAAGTTCATAAAGAGTGTGAGGTTATTATAACAGCTTCAGCAATAAGCACTGACATGAAATCCCTGATGGACTTCGTTGACCATGTTTGATTTTGAGGGCCCTCCATAGAGTAGAGCAGTGCAGTATCATCTCTGACAAATGCAATATCCCCCAATTCCTCAACAAGGCACCGAAAAGCTCCAGAATCACCAGAATACAAACTGTTAGTGTGACATGAGCCATCCTCACTTCCACACCCACTACAGATTCCTGTCCCTTGAAATTCTGATGGTGCACAAACCCCAGAGAAGAAACTGCTGACCATCTTGTCAGCATCCTTTTCTTCTGAATCATCCAATTCCTTGAGATGATTAACAGGATAGTTCCACCCTGAAGCAGTTGAGTAACTTCCATGGCAAGATCTTTGTCCCTTGAAATCTATTAAACTAATTACCTCTCTTTTAGAACAGGATTTCCTGTTTATGATTGCAACAGCATCATAAATTTTAGCATGATTGCAGTACACCTCGTTTGCAATGGCTTTCATTGAATAGTTCAAGAATGCAATGTAAGCCATTCCTGCATCCAAATTTATTAAATCTGCTTCCCCTTTCTTTATTGATTCCAAACACTCTTCAATTGTTTCTCTTCTAACACTACAGAGAAAACAATAGTAAAGATCAGAAATGCAAGAATCATCAAGTCTGTTGATGAAAACACTGATTTAGAATTATCGTTACCATTTCCATGTGTAACCATCGATCTGCTTCAGGAGGTTGAGGTAGTGATTGCAATCATTGATTTCATCCCTTACTGCACACCATTTCACTGTCTCAGACGGACCCGTTTCTTCCGGCCGAGCAACCACTGGATGATCATCGTGCCCGTCTTCTTCTGCCGCCGGCGTTGGTGTTGGTGGGCTTCCTTTTATTTCTTCGGATGGAGTTTCATCTCCTCTCACCTCCGACACGGGAGACGGCGCCGGTGTCCCAGACGATGATCCTCTAGCTGGAGGAGAAAAGTCAACATAGCCGGACCAAACTCCATTGCCGGAATCTGGCGCCGGTACTGGCGCATGACCTACAGATATAAATTATATAATAAAGGAAAGATCAAAACCTTACAGAATCATCAATGTAGGTTGTGAGATTGAAGAGATTGAAGAGATTGAAGAAACAAAGTACCTTGGATCGAGGGGGAGACGAATGAAATTAGTACAAGAAAGAATGAGAGAACAGAGACGATCTGCATCAAGACTTGAGAAGGAAGAAGAAGAAGAAATGAAAGAGGGAGGAGTATTCATATCTCAATTCTGACCAAGTTGATGATGATTTTAAACTTTTTACAAAAGAAGAAAAGTCGATATCAATTAGTAAATGAAACTTAATTTTGAAGGAAGCGGTGTATGGAAACAAAGCTCTTCCTTTTTCCTTGTTCTTCCTCTTCAGCTCCAGTACTCCCACCAAATGCTGCCCACATTGACATTGCGTTGTTAACCTCTGAGGATCAGACGCCGTATTTCATGGGATTTTCCGAAGCCTTACGATTTACACATGTCAATGAGATATTACTTTTCTCTGATCGAGGGACGTTGACCACCCACCAAAGGGCGCCGGCAATACTGCCACTCTGGGAATTTGAATTTTAGGGTTGCAAGAGGGCCGGATTTGTTAAAATCCTAATTCCATTCGAGTTGTCATAAAATCTCTATTCCTAATAAGAAAAAGATCGTCCCCAGTCCGTTCAGTCGTCCAGTCATAATCGGATGGACTGGAATCACAAGACACACCCCCCCAATGTATTGGTAGGTGTGTCCTTTGATTCCAGTCCGTCCATTCACGGCTGGACGAACTGGACGGACTGGAGACGATCTCAATCCATCCTAATCTCACTCAGGTTCAGTCCAACCTAACCCTACCTTGATTAACCTTGATTGAGTCCGACTAGGCTAGGTTGACTCTCAGTCTAAGTTGGGTTGCCCCTACGCCCCGATTGGTCTTGATTCAGCCCAACTTCTATTCCTCTCAATTCCCATCTACCAAACAAAAACCTCATGCTCTTTTCCCAAGTTGTCATAAAATCTGCAATCCTAATCCACCCAGGTTCAATTTAACCCAATCCTATCTTGATTAACCTTGATTGGGCCAGACTAGGCTAGGTTGACCCTGAGTCAAAGTTGGATTGACCCTGCGGCTTGATTGGCCTTGATTCAACCCAACTTCTATTCTTTTCAATTCCTATCTACCAAACAAAAACCTCATGTCCTTTTCCCTGGAGTCCACTACTGCTTCTCATTTTAAATTCTCCAATGATTAATCCATTGAATTCTCATAGAAGAATGACCAAGTAATTAATATCAAAAAATCATGGGAAAAATTTACCCGCCCCCTTGAACTTTACTTTTAAGTCATCTAACCCCAAACTTTGCCCATAATGTCACCCAACCCGCCTCAAATGTTAAATTTGTATCGCACAGTTCCTGACTTAACAGATATGTCTGTTATGTGATGATGTGGCAAGATATTTAATGGCGAAATCACCCTTAGATAGTAGTAATTTACTATTTTAGCCCCCAATTTACAATCCTTTTTTCTTGGATAAATTACACCATGGGTACTTAACGTTTCAAGAAACTTCACCAAAGGTACCTAATGTTTCAAAAATTATGTTTGGGATACTTAAAATCACAATAAGTCTACCCAGACTGGATAAAATTCCATTTTTACCCCCATCCTCTCTCCCTCCTCTCTTTCCCTTCTCTTCCCTTCCACTTCCCTCCCTCTCATAAACTCTCCACCGCCGGCGGCCCCCTCTCCCTTCCCCCACCTCCCTTGCCACTCCCCTCTCTCCCATACCCCTCCACTTTCGGCCACCCCCTCCTCCCTTCCCCTACCTCTCTCACCAACCCCCACTATCCTCCAACATTTTGGAAAGCTATCTAGATACCTTGAGATATGCATAGAGGGTCGAGCAAACAATGCAAGTGATCAGGGAAGATGTAGTCACACTGAGATTGCAAACCTCCTTTGCTATGGTCTTGGCGGTTTTTCGATTCTACCAAATCTGACTCAACCTCCAATCCCCCGCCACTAGAGCAACTTCAGAGCTTTCCGTCTCCACGAAAGGAATCAAGTATGAGCACAAGGTAGAGAACCTAGAAGATAGAATTCTGCTTCAGAAGATGGACCCTATTCGTAAGAGCATCCCTTTTTTGATCTGTAACGGCAGACGCATCTGTGAATCCCTTGTCATTGATCAACACATTGATGAAGTTTGGAAGGAGACATCTTGATCTTTATTTCCCTCGAAAATAGTTTTTTCTTTAGTTTTTTCTTGTTGTTGATCATTGTTTCCTGATCTTCTAATTAGCTAGTTGGCTTTCGAATCCTTCTTCAACCCTTTCGCCTCCGATTCATTGATTTTTTTAGTCGAAATGGCTTCGCTTTAGGTCCGTGGTTCAAGCCAATTAGATCTTCGATCTTCAAAACCACTCTGTTCTTAATCGTTTTTAGTTTACTCAAGATTGCAGTTATGGCGATCAAAATCACAATCACCTATTCCGGCTACCTTGCTCAAAACCTCACCGCATCCGCCGGAAATAGGGTAGGAGATTGCTAGATGTTTTGTGAGTGCTGTGGAAAATCACGGTTCTTCTCCAATCAGAAGCTTGAAATTGATTCCCCCGCTGTTGCAAGAAGCTACCAAGCTAATTTCATGAGATCCAAGGTGAGATATCGGTGTAAGCCTTTGGTGTCGATGTATAGTATGCTTGTTGGAGAAATACTAAACAATAATAGCAGATCTCCTTTAGTTGTGGGCTTGATTTCGATGATGAAGTCATTGACTTGCGATTCGGGGACCTCAAGTGCGGGGATTGGGGGGGTTTTTTCCTCAATGCTTGGATTTAAACTGTCATCGTTCTTTCCTCTTTATTAGGGGACTGAATGGTTTCCAATTTTTATTTTTATTTCTGGTAAAATTGGTTCTCAATTTTAGGGTCCTGCTAGCAATGATGTGGATAAAGATGGAACGCAATGGTTTGGATCTTGTAATGACGAAGATAGTAATGTGGACTCTCAAAATTATCAAGAGGTTTAAGCAGAAACTCTGTTGAAAGCACTAGGATACTTGTTCCGAGGATGCTAAGGTTGTGTTTACAACGTTGACCATTCCATTTCTGTTCCGGTCTAGCTTGGTGCAACCAAGATCAATTCCGTCACAGTTTCAAAAATGTTGTAGGATACGGGAGAGGGGGTGCCAGAAAGTAGAGGGATATGGGAAAGAGGGAAGTGGCAAGGGAGGTGGGGGAAGGGAGAGGGAGCAGCTGGCAGTGGAGGGGTTATCGGAGAAAGGGAAGTGGGGGTTGCCGACAGTGGAGAGGTTATGAGAGGGAGGGGAGTGGAAGGGAAGGTAAGGGAAGAGAGGAGAGAGAGAGAAGATGGGGTAAAATTGAAATTTTATCCCTTTTGAGTAGACTTAATCTGATTTAGGTACCCCAAACATAATTTTTGAAACATTAGGTACCTTTAGTAAAGTTTCTTGAAACATTAGGTACCCATGGTGTAATTTATCCCTTTTTTTTTATTGGTAATTTACAACCATCGTGTGAAACCATAGAGTGAATGAAAAGTTACTATTTCATTTCACTCCCTTTGCAAATAATCTCCGCTGGAGAAAACAAGCTGCAAAAGAAGGATAGTATATTGCCGGAAAAAACCAGGCTGTGTACCTATAGAATGAGGTGGAACCCCCTCGTTGCCTTTCCTACAACATGATCAATGGTACCTTTGTTTTTCTCTCCTCCCTCTTCTACTTCTTCCTCATCGCTAGATTGAATATATTTGCAATGAAAACAAAAAAAGGGGAAGAAAAAGAGAAATTATGGAGCTACTGGAGCCGCTGTGAGATAATTTGATCTTCTCAAGGAAACTGGGCTTCTCAAACTCAGTGGTGATCTTCTCCTCTTGTGGCTGCTTCTCTTCTTCTTTCTTCCCCAAGAAATTGAACATCCCACGGTCAGTGGTCTCGTGCATGTTAGTCGTCGATGTGGGGTTGGTACCACACCCATGGCATGTATGGTGTTCCTCTGCCATTCCTGATTACCTTTAGAAACACTTGAAAGAATAGATTTTTCTCCGAGACCCTATATCCTAGTGATTTTTCTCACAGAATAATGTCAGAATATAGAGATAAGAACAAAAGACAAATATTATAAAGGGATGGTTTTATCAAGAACAGTACAATAGTACCATCTTTCATTTGGGAATTGAAAGATGCACTCTTGTAGGTCACCTTCCTTTTGACAAATGCTCTTAGGAGAACCCAACCCCTCAACAGGATTCTATGCCGCTATGTTTTTCAGTCCATGGAGGAAGAAGAAGAAAATGATGGGACATAAAATAGGATACCTGAGGTTGGGCTGGATGAGATGAAGCAGAACCCAAATCCCTCTTCCCATTCACCTCTCCACCGAGTAGGAGCAGGGCCGAGACTATTGTCGAGGAAGCTCTCTCTTTTCGACTAGATTCCGATATCAACTAGGCTGATTATGGCGTCGGTCCCATAAATGAGTTGGGTTTATTTAAAATTTTTTATGCTTTTTATAATAAGGGTAAAATAGACATTTCAAATTTTATGTTAGATTACTTAACAACAGGGGGTGCGATTGACATTATTGGGCAAGTTTGAGGTTGGATTTAAAGGTAAAGTTCAGGGGTGGTGAGTGAAATTTTCCCTAATTATTACCCTTGGACTATTATGTCTAGTCCAGTACTATTCCCATTTTAAATTCTCTAATGGTTAATCCATTGATAGGTTTACATAGCAAAATGACCAAGTGATTAATATTAAAAAATTCCTCTCATTTCCCCTTGGACGGTTACGTTCAATCTAGTACTACTTCTCATTTTAAATTCTCTAATGGTTAATCCATTAATAAATTCTCATAGCAAAATGACCAAGTAATTAATATTAAAAAATCCCTTTCATTTCCCCTTGGACTATTATGTCCAGCCCAATACTACTTCTCATTTTAAATTCTCTAATGGTAAATCCATTGATAGATTCTCACAGCAAAATGACAAAATAATTAATATTAAAAAATCCCTTTCATTTCCCCTTGGACAATTACATCTAGTCCAATACTATTTCCCATTTTAAATTCTTTAATGGTTAATTCATTGATAGATTCTCACAACAAAATGACCAAGTAAGGATGAAGTATATCCATATTGAACATCCCAAAAGAAGAGTTTATATTATACAATTAGGATACCAAATAAATGGAAAAAGAGACATTTTTAGCTGAAATTTAACACATACCAGGTTTGTAAAGAAAAAGAGAAATAGTGGATGATTCAAAATATAATGAAAATTTAGAAGAATCAATAAGTAAAATGACATATTATGAGAGCATACCAACCTACCTGATAGTAAATGAATCATTCAAGCCCTATGCAGGAGCCCACTGAAACCCAGTTGCCGAAGCAGGAAGTCCACCTCCTAGACAGGAATGCCGTCGATTACGCCGTAACCATTGAGCCAGTTATTAGGGTTTTCCAGAGCAATAAAGAAACCGTTCAAAAGATGAAAATAACCCTTCATAATCCACGGGGCAATGTAGGTGCTTGATCCAAAATGGTGCTCCGCGACGGAGGTTAACATGCACTAGGGGTTTTCTCTTGTTGCTATAGAAACTGGAAAAATAATAGATTAATCTGTTGAGAGATGGGAGAATGGAGATAGAAATAAGACGGGGAAGATGTTAGAGAGAGAGAGAGAGAGAGAGAAAGAGATACAAACCTATGGCTTGGGTGCGATTGGAGAATAGGTGGAGCAAGTGACCGGCGGCAATGGAGGTCGAGGACTTCTTTGTCGTCTGTCCATGAGAACTGAGAGAGTAGAGGCATTGCGAGGGTTAGTCGATTAGGTTTAGGGTTATATATATATATATATATATATATATATATATATATATATATATATATATATATATATATATATATATATATATATATATATATATATATATATCAAGGTCAGGCCGGGCTAGGCTTAACCCGAGGGATCAACCCTAACGTAACCTAGCCCTTGGATTCCTGCAACGGTGCAGTCCTGCAGCCACACCAACACCGTTGAAAGTACATTTACATGTATTGTTCTGATATACTCCAATGGTTCAAATGCAACTACAGACGATCCAGACCCCAGAGACCCCCAATTATAATTATTTCAACAAAGAAATAAAATCTGGACTTGGATTCCTATGGCAATGCAGCCCTGCAACCAGTCAGGGCAGTTCAGAGTACTTCTACACGTGTCCTGATACACTCCAACGACCCGGATGCAACTATAGACGATCTAGACCCCACTCAGAGATCGACAATTATAATTATTTTGACAGAGAAAAAAATGAAGAGAAAATTTTCATTTTGAATCCGGTTCCACTCTTTATGTGGTTACCCTCTCATACCCATAGCGACCTAATGGATCCCATACTCCAAAGATAGGCAGACAGCCCCACATCCCACGGATGGTGTTGGTTTGGGGGAGAGAGAACCCATGTAGGGAGAGGATCCAGATAAGGGTATCAATGGATCAGTCTGGGCTGTTTTGGCATTGGGCTTGACAGGTGTAATCCAAGACTAGCTCCATGAGCTATTGGGTTGATAAACCGAGCCTGTAACTGGTAGCTATTGGTTTGGTCCGATTTAAGCCCTCCTCAGGCTGTAATGGAAAGGGTTTGGTTTGGACCATGTCAGACATATAATAAATATGTTAGAACTCTCACCCCGCTCTCTCCTCTCTCTCTTCCATATTTCTCATCTCTGCGTTATGCAAAAATTTGACAATAAACCTAAATTCAAAAAGATTAGGGATGAGAGGATGCACTCGCGCAAGGGTGAGATGAAGAATTTAGAAAGATAGAAATCTAGATAGGGATAGAATGTATTTTCAGTTTAAATTTGGGTTGAGTGTCGGTCTAATTGGTTCGATTTTGGATTGCCCACTTGGCTCGCTCGGACCAGGCCAAAACCGTTATATCTTCTATACCTAGCTTGAATTTGACTCAATAAGATTTTGATCTAGGCTGATTCAGATTGGTTCGGTTTTGATTTTTGATTTGACCTCAACTTTGACACCCTTAGATCGAGGACATGATCATAAACGACGGCTTCTCCTTACGTTAAATGGCAATAATACCCATCACCATCACAGTTCTTGCAGCCTATTTTAATATCCACCAAGCCCAAAATGAAATATTCCTCTCCACCCTGTGGGTGACAAAACTGGATCCCAATTTTACCCCAAAAAAAAAAAAAAAAAAAAATAACTACTGTATCCGAAGAATTAAAATAACAAAAAAAAATTACCTAGATCTACGAGATATCAAAAATAATTACAAAATGGGTAGGTTTAAAATTTGTTTAATAATCACAAGTTTCAACATATTTACTTAACCCTCAAAAATGTAGAAAAGGGAATAAAAAAAAGAAAGGATAAACTTGCTGCAATGCCCTTGTTATCTCTTCAAATTTCGTTCAAGAATACCACTCTCTGATTGATTTGTTTCATTCTCAACTACCAATAGTATTCTAAATTTTAATCTTCTCATGTCTCTCATGTCAGCATGAGAAAATCCAATGGCTATAATTTAATGTGCGCACATACCGATTTATTGTTATACGCACATAGTAGATAACAGTCACTGAATTTTCCCATGCCAACATGAGGGGCATGAGAGGATTTGAATCTCATCCACTGTATTCTTCATCCGAAAATCACAAATGTAACAGAACAAACTTTTGGTGGGACCGAAGTACAAGATCGATCATAAATGGAAGAAAAAGAATACCTCTCCGAGTTAGTAGCACCAGTCGATGTGCTCTTTTTTGAAGTTATTTTGAGGGATTTCTTTTTTCTTAGAAAATTTCTCTCAATCTCTAATGTTTATCTTACATTTATTCAAACTCTTTTATTTTAAACTTTTTCTTTTCGATTTTGTTACGACTTTGTTTATTTCCATGTAAAAAATAATAAAAATAATAAAAAATAATATTTTTTATTATTTGTTTTAGTGTAAAATGCAAATTTAAAAAATTAAGAAAATTTTACAACAAATTAAACTTTCATTTCCCTTTTGCACATCTTATATTGTTGGATCTACAAGAAATTTAAATAATAAAAGAATTAATAATAAAAAATTAAATTTTTTTTTGGTAAATAATCAAAATTTATTGAGAAAAAAGAAAAACTCTACAATAACAAAGACATTATTTTTTTAAAAACTAGAGACAATCTCAAGAATAAAGAAAATAAAATACAACATCAAACCAACCTCGTCAAAACATCTAGATACAAGAATTTTAAAGACGAGTTGAGGGTAATAAAAAACAAGTGTTTCTTCTTAGAAAACCAGTGAAGGAGATCGAATGATTGTCTCTTGATCCATTTTAGGCGTGTGAGAAAAATTAGTTTCATTATTAAACTTGAATCTATTGTGGAGACTTATCTGTATTCTCTTCTATTGCTCAGCGGCGCCAGCTTGTTCGATGGATAACTAATGGACAAGGCAATAAAAGAGAATATTTTTCTATTTTAAAATGTAAACTGATATTCATATTTATTAAAAATTATTTTTACTCTCCGAATTTATGCGTGGGGCGTGTTGACCTGTTGTTTCATGATATACTTGGATTTTCTACCCTACTTCCAACCTTCATTTGAATATTATAAGTATATAAGTATTAATTTTATAATATATTAATTTATAAGATTAAATACCCAATAATTTGTCCCATAATCACACCACTTTATTAATAAGTCCAATGATGCGCTGCCACGCAGTCATTGAGTAAAAAGATTCCCTTTTGGGATTCGGATCTATCGCCGTCAGATTACATCAAAATGTGGGCCCGCCTTAACTACGAGTTAAAATATAAGTTATAGGATAAAAAAAAACCCCTCGTTTAAGGTGTCACATTCCCATGCTGCGCTGTGAACTCTTTCCAAATGCAATAGAGGTATTAGTACCGTTCGATCGACATCAAGTGGACCACCATCAGGAGGTTCAATCTTAATGTAACGAATAAATATACGCTGCGAAGTACATAAGTAGATACCCAACGGACATGCACCTTCCTCGCTGTTGTCTGATTCTCCCCCCCTTTCTGTTATTTTTTCATGTTTCTTTCTCGTCTTTTCTCTAGTCTTTGTCACTTTCCTCCAAATTTAGCTTAAAAATTCGAATCGAATCGGATTTTATTTGATTTTTTTATTATTTTAAGAATAATTCTGTTATGTTGATGTTGTAATGTTCATTTGATGGCTTCGTTTGTGATTGTCGGTCTTGCAATTGATCCCTTAATAAGTTAGGGTTTCAAATCGACTGCGATAATTCGAATTTCAAACATGTACGACATCGAAAACTTTTTTCTTCATCGATACGCAGAGGTAGGTTTGAAAA
This sequence comes from Protea cynaroides, assembly GCA_028583415.1. Classification (NCBI taxonomy): domain Eukaryota; kingdom Viridiplantae; phylum Streptophyta; class Magnoliopsida; order Proteales; family Proteaceae; genus Protea; species Protea cynaroides. The sequence continues at coordinate 30,668,009 of CM053266.1, read as the reverse complement.
GTTATTTGTAGTCTAGTTTTTGGATTGGCAAAAGTCATTTTTTATTTTAATATATATTTCTCTTTCTGAGATTTGATGTCGTTGATCTAAGTTCAATGTTGTTCCTTTTCTGAAATTCAATGAATTGGACTTTAATGATTTTATTTTCAGAAATCTCATGTCGCTGGAAAAGGTCAATAGGTACTGTTGATGGTGTTGTTGGAAAAGCAACGAGGGGGTCCTACCTCAGTTTATATTAACTGGAGCATTCGAAATGTTAGTGTTGAACGGCAGCGGCATCAATTTCGTCACCTGTTTCTTTCCGTTGTGCGAATGGCATCCCTTAGAATAGCCAAAGTGGTTGGGGTTTGATGCCCTCTTTCCCCCATCCCAAAGCAGGTTTGACACACCTTCAACCTCCAGAAAGGAGAACCCATTTTTTTATGTACGCAGTGTTTGATCTTTATTGATTCCCTACTTAAACCTTTTTGGTAACAAATACCCTGACGCCAATTTCGATGTTTAATTACATGTTCTATAGTTTTATGTTTTACCAACGGATTGAGTTTTATGTAAGTCGCATTTGAATTTAACAAAGCACTGATTTTTGAATGTCTTTTTGTTTTCATGGTTCAGGGTTTCATTTGCGTCGTCGTTATCTTCAAAGTTGTTGAAATTCCGAATGTTCTGGAAAAATTATATTGGCAGGGCCTCAGAAATGCGATGCTGTGGTTGCCTTGGGTTCATTAGGAAGGTCAAAAGTGCCCTGAGGCTTGCTGGCTCGGGCTCTCTCGAGCCTTTGCTGAGAGGTGGTGATGCTGATGATTCTCCACCTAATGGTGAAGCAACTGACCCTCTACATGGAATTGATAGTCGTAGTAAGCGTTCTGAAGAGATTCTCATGCGTAGACTCCAAAGTGGAAACCTATGCAGGGAAGTACCCGTCAAGGAAACTAATCATCTCATTCGCTCAGAGGTAAAAAAAAAAAAAAAAAAAAAAAAAGAGAAAAAAGCAAAGAGTAAAAGAGATGCACTGAAATTTTTCTCTGTTTTAGGACAAAACTTGAAGTACCACATGAGCTGCCTTACTGTTTTCACCACAATTAAAATGTGCATTATTTACTTCAATCCTTTTGAGGCCATGAAGTGAGAACCTCTCAGGTTGGAACTCTATCTATTTAGACACAAAGTAAATTTTTATTGGTTGGTTCAGATGTAAGACGATTTTTAACCGAATGGAAAAGTTGACTGTTTGCTGAGTAACTAGATGAGATAAGGATTGGTTTTTCTTAACATCCATTTTCTTGTTGGGGTGGGGGTTTGAGAAATGGGTCATCCTTAACTTTCAGAGCATCTAGAGTTATCCACCCTAGGCATATGTTCACTACCTTTGCTACTCACTGAAGCCCAAGGGAGGCCACCTTCTCCTTATATGTCAGTTATGCATGGATACAGATATTCTAAATTCGCACCGTTGCACGTAGACATTGTTCTGTAACTTGTGCTGATTGCTGAATGTCAGGATGAGAACGGAAACAAGATGATTAATGAGTATGTACGCGTCCGTAGGATTGGTTCTGGAAGCTACGGGAAAGTGGTAAGCATGATGTAAATCAAATCATCAAACTTGATTTCTGTATCAGACTAAACTTTAACTTCTGGCCTTGAAATGCGACAGGTTTTATACCAAAGCAGTGTTGATGGAAAGTGTTATGCTATTAAGGTAGTCATTTTCTTTTTGAATGCAAAATCACGCTATAATGTCAGTCTTTTTTTGGTCTGTGACACAACTTGGAAAAATCGCTTTGCTTATTTGAAGTTTATTTGTCTCACCATTTTTAAGGTTCCCTGGAATCTGGTGGTGCCATTCAGTTGCGTACATGTTGGCTCCATATGTTTTATTGTAAAGCATTGAAAATATTTCTAGAAAGTGCTAGTCAGTGTGGTGGACTATTAGTATTCCCAAAAGCTATTGTTGGCAAAGGGATTAGAAAAACTGTATTCTTACAATTTGTGTAAATATTTTTCTGGACTAACACACCACATTTCTTATCACTTTTAATTTTCAAATGGAGGGTTCTTCTGAGTACTGTAATGTTCCTGATTTTTTACAGAAAATGAGCTACATAATTTTAAACCACATGTTGTTTTTAGTAAAATCAAATTGTAAAAGCACTATCCATCAATAGAATACCTATCCATTTGGAAGTGATAAGGGATACCAGCTAAATTTTCACAGAACAACTTGCATTAAACAAAAGGAGCCTACCAAAAAAAGAAGAGAGAGGGGGGGGGGGGGGTCAAAATGCATGAAACATAATATTGTTTTCCAATGCTGGTTGATGTCATCAAAACTCTTGCAGGCTTTTCATAAGTCTCATTTATCAAAGCTGCATGTAGCACCATCGGAGACTGCAATGACTGATGTTCTTCGGGAGGTGAGCTCCACATTTGATATTCTATATTAAGTTCAATTGGCTTAACTGTTTCCCCCTTATGCAAATTAGCTTTTGTGTTTGTTTTTTAATGGGTGATGTACTTCTGTTTGTATGATCTACTTTAATTTTTTTGGTTAGGAACCTTGGAACTTTAGTTCTTTTTTAGGAATCTCTGAGTTGAAATTTCTCTCTTTATCTCATGTGTGATGTTCTAGGCTTCTAGCCTTGGTTGCTAAGAAGCTGTATTGATTCAGTTGCATACTCATTATTTTAGCTTTGTTCTGTCTCTTTCTTGGTGTGTTTGTGTCCTCATTTTTTGTTTATGCTTCATCTTAGACTGATCTCAAAGATGATGCTATGTTCTGCTTGCTATGATTTGTAAAGTACCTTGGTTGAGGAAGCTATTGAATGATATTCTGATAAGCTGGTTGTTGTTGAGATATATCTAAATAATGACAAACTGCTGCTCTGCACTGAAATAGCTGAGATGTCTTCTTTCTTTCTTTCTTTTTTTTCTTTTTTTCTTTTTCTTCTTTCTTCTTTTTTTCTTTTTTAATTTATATATTCAAGATAGGAGTTGTTATTAACTGTATTCTGTTCACCTATGACCATCCATTTTCATTTCCCTTACAGGTTTTGATCATGAAATTGTTGGATCATCCCAATATAGTCAATCTTATTGAGGTGATTGATGACTCAAAGACCGATCAGTTTTACATGGGTATTCATTGACACTTTTTTCCAAGGCTTTCCATTTCTTTTCCTGGTCATGAAATTTTAAAGCTATGGCTTAGAACCTCATTTAAATAGCTTTTGATTTAGCCTTCTTTTAACTACGCTTAATTTCTTTTCTTCAGTTCTTGAATATGTGGAAGGCAGGTGGGGGAGTGAGGTTTCTGGTACACTTGGTGGCTTAGGAGAAAGTATTGCTCAAAAGTACTTGTGGGATATAGTTGCTGGATTGATGTATCTGCATGATCATGTATGCTCTAGAATCTATGTATTGAGCATATTTTCTTTGGATGACTATGTTTCTATGACTGATTTTCTCCTTAACCCCCTTTTTGCTATTGCTAAATTTCCAATAATTTTAAGTTGTTCATTTTGTAATTTTCTTATAAATACATGTTAAATAGTTGGTTGATATGTGGGGACTGGGGGCTGGAGAGTGAACTGGGTTCTATTTGTTAAGTCAACAAATTCTACTGACTATAATATTATCATGTTTCTTTCTTTATGTGACTAGCTTAAGATTGCATTTCATGTAACCGAAATCAGTAGTGCTATATAAGAAGACACTGGGACTACATTATTCCTTGTCGGATGCTGACATGCTGTAGGTTTTGTCTATAAAGAGATGGTGTTCTCATATTTATTCCGACATATGGTGCAACGTGTGTATGGTTGGTCAGAGTTCAATTCTTGCGCAACCTTAAGTATAGAAATGACAACCTGAGCCAATTTCAACCCAACACTGTGCTTGAACTATTTTACACCTAGGAAACAATGATTACTTACTATGTTCCAGGTGCTTCTGTGCTTGTGCATTTGTTTTTTCGTGTATGAATGCTCACTTCTAGGCAAACTCAACGTGTAATAGGTTTAGTAGAGAGGAAAGAGATTCTTCGGATGCCTTAGTGCATGTCTTCTGTGTGGTTTGTGACTGGAAGTATTAAAAGAAAAAAGGTGGGGTTTTGGGTGGGGGTGGGGGTGGGGGGTTGGGGGGGAATGAAGGGAAGGCATAGTTTGATTTATATTGTTGACTGCTTCTTACCTTATTATTACCATAGTTGTCAAGGTGTCGCCTAGGCGCCCAGGTGGCCTTGTGACAACTTGGAAAATCGGGTGCCTTGGTTCGTCTTGGTGCCTTGACGACTATGATTTTCACCCATCTATTCTTTACAATCCTGTCTCAGAGACTCAAACCCTAGTTTTAATTATCTAAAGCAATTAATTTCCTTTTCTTTGATATCCTGAGCTTAATTTCTTGGCAACTTAACACTGTTTCTCCTCCATCCTAGTTGAGAGTTGTAGGGATAGTTTTCCTACATCAGTCAGTCTCATGTTTACCTTTTCACTCCCAGTTTTCTTTCGTTGCACCTCCTAAAATACATTCAAAGCTTTCACTGCTGCTGTCACTTCATATGTGTTCTAACTTGTAATGGCTCATGGATTTAACTCTAGGTTGAGAAGCTCTGTGGATTCACTCCTGCTGTAGCTTCTGCTGTTCTCAATTGCTTGGAATCTTCTCGAACTTGTGAAGGAATGACATGGTTGAGTTGGTCCAGCCTCTCCCATAAGCTTCTCTACAGTGCAGTATTTATGATGTGCCTGTTAGGTGGTTGTGGACTAGTACACAGTTAATGTACTGAGTCAGTTTGTGCATTACCTGTTTTACCCTTTACAAGATGATGCTAAAAGGACCAGACTGGATGGTGAAAAGCTAGTCAAGTGAATTGCCTCCAATGAGAAAACTGTTCTGGCCCGTTGGACCTGGACAGTTTCTGTATTGAGTTTTCCAGTTTGCATGGCCTTGGGGTTTTATAGTTTGGGTTCTGAACTAAAATGCTACATAGTTAACTCACTGGTACTTCCTAATGAATTGTTAGTCTCTCTTGTTTTATTCTATGGGGGTGTTCCTTCCTATTGAAATAAAGTCAGAGTTGGAAGACATTTTCTTTCTTTTTCTAACACTAATAAGAAGAAATTTGGAGAAAGATGAAGAGAGATTGAGAGATGGTAGATGTAGTTGGTGGGTAATTGGAGAAAGAGTGAGAGAGAGATTGAAAGATGGCAGATCTAGTTGATGGGTAAGTAATGTAGATGCCAAGCAAACCCTAACTCTAGTTTGGGAAATTGATGATTTTTGAGCTTGCTGAAATCTACAAACCAGCGGTGGAATTTAAAAATGCCCATTAATTCAGAAGAGAAACTGATTGAGAATTAATAAAATTGGAACAAAATTTTGAATCTTAAAAATAGAGGTTTTAGAATTGGAATATTAGAAAAAAATGATAGGATGAAAATAAGGCACATAATTAAGATAATAAGAGCATTTGAATAGAGCCAGAACTTTATGATAAAAATAGAGGCTTTAGAATTGGAATATTAGAAAAAAAAATGATAGGATGAAAATAAGGCACATAATTGAGATAATAAGAGAATTTGAATAGAGCCAGAACTTTATGATAAGAGGAGAAATTCGATAATTCCCAACTACTATTTCTAAACCATCAATTTAAAGTAAGAAAAAAGAGATTTCTCTTGAAGGAATAGTAGGGTGATTGGACAGGTATCAGACTTTGGGAAATAAACAAGGCAGGGAGAATGGAAGAGTTTATAGAGAATGGAAAACTGAGATGTGAACTAGTAGAGATTTGTAAGGGAACTAGTTTTGTATGGGAGCTCAGCATATAAAATTTCATAGCAAAAGAACAGGAAGAATATTAAATATTATTGAAATTGATTAAGCAAAAGATAGCTCTAAAACAGGGTATCACAAGGAGGAAGGAGAGAAAAACTGACCTGATGTAGATTGAGATCCGATGGATTGGAATCTCTAGAGGATTCTATTTTAATTGGGATATATTTGTAATCTTTTTAATTTGAAAATTTTAATTAGATTTGATTGTAAGTTTTAGAGTTTTGTTAGGTTTCTTATTGTCACTCACGTCCCTTTTATTGTTTTTATTTATTTATTTTAGTCGTGGATCCCTCCCTTTAGACGTGATTAGGTTTTTGTTTTATTTATTTTATTAGTTTGTATTAGTTGTGGGTCCCTCATCCTTTAGACGTAGGTGAGTATTAGTATTTGAGTTGATTATTTTGAAGAAAAAAGAAAAGAAGCTAGAGTGCTTTCACGGCTGCTCCCTCTCTCCTATCACGTAAGTCTCTCTTTTTCAACTCCCCTCCCTCCATCTTTCTAGGCAGTAATCCCTTTCTCCCTTTCTGTTTCAATAGCTTCTTTCTCCTCTCTATATCTTTCTCTTTCTTGGTTTTCCCTCCCTGTACCATAAGTTATATCCCTATATCTCTTTTGTTTTAATTCTTTATTTTGACTCCCTACAATTATCCCACCATCCCATTAATTATCCCTAAAATCATCTGACGTGAATATTTTGGTTCTCATCCCTTTTCCTCCCTTACCTATTTTCGATATTCTCCATTTATGTCCAAATCATGTCCGCATTATGACTTGAAATAAGGGGATTCAGATCTGTAAGACAAAGGGGGATGTAGAGACAGAAAGAGGGAGAAATTCCCCCATGTTGCTCTATTTGAAGGCACCCACTACAAACTCTATTCTATTCCCATTCATAAAATACATAGTCATCACATATATAGAGACCAACTTTCTTATTGCTATTCGAACTCTTGGTAGATAAAAAAAGGGAAAATCTTTTTGTAACCAAGATTTGTATATAAAAAGATGTAACCTTATTTTTTTCCCTTCTAGTATAACATATATTTTTTTTTTGAAAAAATTTCATCTACACCCCATCAAAGATTGTTAACATCATCTACACCCACAAGAATGCAGAAACATCACCTAGGTCCCAAAACTTTGGCTGTGGTAATCAAAGAAGTCCACTCCGTCAGTTGATTCCCGTTAGATGCTGACGTCAGCTGAAATAAAATTTTTCATGGACAATACTACCCTTAGAGTAAAGGTAAAATACCATTTTACCCTCTTTTTTTTTTTTCATCTTCTTCTCTTTGGAACCCTAAAACTCATTCCAAAAGATTCTTGAGAATTCGATTGAAAGCGTTTTGTCGCTCAGATCGGAGGTTTCAGGAGGAAACGAGGATGAGGACCTCAGAATCTTCAATCCGAGAGTGAAAGAAGGCCAAATTTTATGTACAAAGGGTCATAGCCATGAGTTACCCGATGCAGTTGATCAGCTTCAAAACTCTTCGCACATCGATTCTGCTCATGCCCCAAAAAATCAGAGAAAAAGCAATGGATTGGAAATCGTTCATATTTGACAGTAATCCAACGTTCTTGACCGGTTCTACTTTGAACTTTCAGACAATGGCGGAGTGGTTGGGAAACATCAAGAGTAACTCGAGCCCGCAAGTAATGGACTTTTGTCCTTGAGGGATCCCTTCAATCACCATTAGTTGCGAAGGAACACCCAGTTTGGCAACCAGTCGAAGCGCTATTGCTTTGTGCAGCACTCCTTGGGGATATCATTCAGCTGCGCCCAGATCTGAAAAGAAGAGAACGTCCAGTTCCAATCGGCCGACCAGCGTTCCAGAAGCAAGAGATTGTCCGCCACTGTCCACGGTGACTCTTTCAAAACACTGAGCAGATTGAGAGCATGTTGAAAGCGGAATTATTTAACATAACATCACGGTGCTGGAAAAATCTTCACGTTGCCGGAGAAGAGGGCAATTTGGAATAAATATTTTAGGTTTTTTAAAATTAAAAGGATAAAATATAAAGATAAAGGGTAAAATTGTATATAAATTTTTTTAGTGATTTCCGTCAGTTAAGTTGACCTTGATGATGTTTCTGCAATCTTGTGGGTGTAGATGATGTTAACAATCCTTGATGGGGTGTAGATGAAATTTTTTCTTTTTTTTTCAATGATGGTAAATCCTGTTATTTCACATGTCTACTTGAAAAAATGTGCAATGACAATAACAGATTTGATAATGACAATGATATTACTTTCAATTGAATTTGAAAACCCTTTTTTACCCTTACCTTAAGTAACGTTTGGAAATAAGACAAAAGACAATTAAAAGAAGGTTATAACTTCTTAGTTCACCTCTTTGGTGACAACAAGTTGCATCCATACATATATATAAAATAAAAAAAAAAAAAAAAGTTGCATCCTAAAAACAATGGACAAGTCAAACTAACTTGGACCTAATCTTTTGGATGGACAAACTTACTAAAAGGAGTCAAACTGACCATTTGCCTGGACCCACTTAACTAATCTTGTGTACCCACTTAAACCCTGAAATATGGGCTTATAATCAGGCCTGATACAAAGATACCCTTGAAAAAAAAGGCTCAACGGCCCCAACATATGTTACAATTACGCATTGCTTGTTTTGGCCTACTTGGCTTCCAAGTAATGTCAAATTTATGCCTTCAAATGAAGGCTGCTGCATCAGTAAGAGGGGAACTCACATCAGATCACATGGCAAAGGGAAGAGACCTTTAGTCTAGGGTCTCTCAAATAAAAGATATGAAGGATTCTCATTTTTTTTTTTTTTTTTTTTTTTTTTTTTGCTGTGGGTGTTTGGTGGCGTGTTGTGAAGAGGGCTTGACAGCATCAGTGAAGGTGACTTTTTCTTGGGTAATCAGCTGGCCAAGGGATCAACATCCAGGTGGATTGTGGAGATATGTCCACATTTTCTTTGGAGCATGTGATCAGTTAAATCTATGGTTGATGCCTTGGGATGGAGGGGTTTTCATGGACTCATCCATAGACAGGCTCTCTCCCATTGAGTAGTTTCTTATGGGTTTCATGGCTTTGGCCTCTTCTTGTTGTTGTAGTTTTTACACGGAGATGTACGTTTTTTTTTCGTTTTAATAAAATTTGGGTTACTTATCAAGAGAACATTGAATATAGGGTTTTGTTTACATGTGTAATGTGACATACCAAATTCACAAGTCATCCTTTTCATGGTGGCTGCATTAGTTAAGGTGACTTTGTCTTAGGTAATCAGCTGGCCAAGGGATCACAAGTCATCTTGTTCGTGGTGGCTGGACCTGGGCATAGTTGTCAAGGCGACAAGGTGGTCCAAGCCATCCTAGGCGCCTAGGCATTGCCTAGGTGACCAAGGCGTTCCTAGTGTATTTTTTTTATTTCTAAAATATTAATGCTATATTAATGTTTATATACATGTAGCAGTCTATATAAATAATCAACATTTAAGATATAACTTATTTAATATGAGAAAACTAACAAGACAACAAATAATGAATAAAGTATAGGACATAAAAAACATATTTATAATAAACAAAAAATCACAAATCAATAAAGTAAGAAGATAGAACTTAGAACATCTTAGAATATAAGTAAGCAACAAGACTGCAAAGAGGAAGACTATAATGTTACTTACCTCTATAATGCTAAAATAAGTGCTTGTGCCTCTATTCCTCTAAAAGTAAGCTTGTACCCAAGGTTCGAGGTGCCGGTTTCATGTCCAGTTTTGGCGAGCCTCAAAACCGAGATATCTCGGTTTTCGACTGAAACTCGGTCGAAACCTGGTATTTTTCCAGGGACATCTTGAAGCTTGGTTTTGAGAACCCAAAAGTTTTTTTCTTGATCTGAGGGTTTTTTTTTTTTTTTTTTTTGTAGCCTATTTTAACCATTTTACACATATTCCCACATTAGTTTAAATAAAAACATCCAAAATGATAATATGTGGTGTAGACCTAAGTTTGCTAGTGTACGCTGAGACCTGGGATTGTGCCTAGAGTTAAGTAGGCAACACGTATTTATGGCTAACATTTGCATATTTCTAACAAATTTAACCGGAGTATAACTCCTTTAATATAGTTCGGATTCAAGCAATCTCGAATTCGTTGCAAAGCTAACATAATCAGCTTTCCAACAAATCCGAGATTGCTTGAATCCGAGTTATAATGATGGAGTTACACTCCGGTCAAATCTTGTTCGGAGTACACGAATGTTGTTTAAAGTCGTCTGAATGTAAATTATTTTTTGGGCATCAAAGTAAGAGATTATTTTGGCGCGCTCTTAGTTTTTAGTGATGCTTTACTATAATAAGATTTATGAAATTTTCATATTTGGAAAAAAGCCTAGCATTTGGAAGTTGAAAATTCCCGTACCAAAAAATACGGTTTTTGTTCTTGAACTGAAGGGTTGACTTTTTATCTTTTTGGAATTTGAATTTTAGACTATTTTTATTAGATTCAAATTTTTTTTTTTGGGGGGAGGGGGGGGGGATTTGCTTATTTATGAATAATATCTTAAGTAAATGAAATATAAAATTAAAGAAACATTTACAGGGCACCCAGGCCTATAAAAACCACCCGGACGCCTAGGCAACGCCTTGACAACTGGGGCCCCAAAGCGGCTGGATTTAGTGGCTCCAGGGAGATGCTTGACCAATTTTGTGTTCAGCATGAATATCTGAAGTTTTTTTGATATCTTACAGTTTTAGGTACTGATTAAAATTTGTTATAATTTTTGTATTAGTGCTATGGAGACCCATTTGTGATTGTTATAGCCCCCCCCCACAAAAAAAGAAAAGAAAAAAAAGTAGTCTATACAGATTAAGAAACACCCTGATAGCTAATTATGCAGGTTCACTTTCAAGGATTTTATATTTGGTTGGCTGCTTTTATGCAGTCTCAGACGTTGCTTCTATTCTTTTTTTGGTTTTGATGATGATATTCTTGCTCATTAATTTTATCAGATGTTAATTTTGTTTTCTGTCTTTAATCCACAGAATATTGTTCATGGAGACATCAAGCCTGATAATCTTTTGGTTACAAGTACCGGTACAGTGAAGATAGGAGACTTTAGTGTCAGCCAGGTGTTTGAGGTACCATTTTTGGCTTTTATGTTTGTTCTTGAAACTCTTATGAATTACAAGCACCCTAGGATCAAGAATAGAATGAGTTATATAATTTTTTTTAATATGGTTTTATGGTTTTGGATAGTAATTTAGCTTGTTATCATGATATGATGGTCCATTTGTGGTGAAGGCAACAGCTGGTAAAGGAGAAATTGGTCATGCTCCCCTTGACCTTTTTTAGCTGACACATATGCTGTTTTGAGAACAAAGGTATAGAATCTTGTCTATACAAGGTTTTGCATGTGCCACCTTAAGAGGAAACCCTAATTGGGTTGATGCATTACTCCTAGGCATTCTCTTTTGATTTGACAAATTTCAGTGTGACATCCTAATGCCCAAACCCTAATTCTATCTCAAGTCTCCCTACTTGAGGTTGGTGGTGGTTTTGTAAATATGGGGATAAAAGTGAACAGATTTGGAATGAGGCTATGTAACTCATAATAGAGACAGGTGTAACATAATAAAATAGAACTAAGGGATGTAGATGTAACATCAGAAATTAAATAAATAGTGAACAACCGGAAGATGCATGTTATGTATTGATCTAGGTAATTAGTTTCACAGGGATCTGCCAGACTGTGATACCTCATTCATTAGGAGTCCAAATAGGTTCAAACTTCAGCCATGAGTTCTATTGGCTCAACTCCACCAAACAATAACAAAAGTTTGGATTTTTCTGTAGAAACAGAAGGTGCGATTTGACTGAAGCTAGGGTAAGGAAATGATAAAGGGATAACAGAGAGTACCTAGGCCAGGTTTAATTGTCGGACTTGAGAATATGTTAACAGGATCATAGTACTACTTTTGAAAGAAATCTGACTAGGGAACTGACAGATGGTCAGAAATAGTCCCGTGGGAAATTAGTTAAAACAGACTATCACAAATAGTTTTAATAGGAACTAGAAGATCTGCTGATGTGCAAAGTAATACGAGAAACAGTGAAGAGTAAGATACAGTAAGAGAACGATAGGATTAGACGGACAGACGAAAGAGAAATGGAAGGTTTCAGAAATAGTCAATGGTATCATGGTCAGGAAGCATATTTTATATATCAACTGTCTAAATCATGGGTACGAAGACTGTTATATAGACGTAAAAATTCTAAGGATGCTCCCAATAAGTGAAAATCTGTCCACAAAAAAAGAAAGAAAAAGGGAGGCTTAAAATAAGGACTAATGCAGCCACTGTGCATGGATTGCTTATGTACTTTCTTGTTGGGCCAGAATTGAGGGCCTGTGTTTGCTCAAACCAGCAGCCTGGGGCTTCAGGCTCCAATTTGTGCCCCAAATGTTAAAAGCTGCTGCATCACAGCCCTTCGCCACATGCCAAAAACTGGAGTCAGTTTTTCAAGCATTTTTCTATGAGAGTGAACAATGAAAATTCAAGCTATATTATTCATGGGTTAAAGGTGCCATAAACGGTATGTTTGGCCTGACATGGACAAGAGCACATGTCTATCCGGGAGGATCTCCTTTTGTATGAATGATCGGATTTGCCATGTCAGCACTCTCACATAGTGGTTTTTGCAGCCTGCAGTGATGTAGTGGTTTCATACATCCTAGATAAAGAGTTAATATGCAATATTTTGTGTGTATGTATATTATTTCATGATGCAAAGGGTTTGCCTTTGTTAAAATATTATTTGTTAGCCCACGGTAATCTGAAGATCAATGTGATAATCATTTTGATCCATAGCACTCAATTAAAATGAAGGTGATGATTTGAATATGGTTTTTGGGGCTTGAGTGTCTCCTGAAATTAAGGGTTGAGGGCATAGAGACAGAGGGCTTTCCTGCATTGAAGGATCTGAGGGCTGAATTTAAGGGTTGTCATCAATGCTTATATTTAAGATGCTGTTGTCTTTTGTAAGGTTTTGTGTAAGAATGGTAAAGTATTGACCAGGAGTATAAAAAGGGGAAAAATTGGAAATCAATTGCCTACTAAATTGGTTTTAGCGTAGGAAGTGAATTTGCATAGGAAAGGAACTAGTCATCAATGGAGATTTGTCTGCATCATAACTGGCAAACTGAGGTGGTTGAACTAATTGACTTAAGAGCAAAGGGTTGAAGTTGTTTTTAACTTTTAAGATGTTGACGTATTATATAGTGTCGTCAACATTAGATCAATTGAAATCTCGCTGACCCCATTTCATATTGACTGCCATGCTAGTTCTGATCGTGGTTTTAAATTTGGATTTTTACAAATCCAAAACAAGATCCTCCTTCGAAATTAAAAAGTACCAAATTTGGACCGAAATTACTGTTCCGACCAGGTTTTGGTTGAAATTTGGTCCAAACACCTTGTAAAATGTCGAGTTTCAAGATGCTTGGTGTCGACTTTAGAAGTCATAATAGTACAAGACAGGGAACATATACATGAGGGATAGTATATAGACATAATAATTATTTATGACTAATATCATTTAGTTAAATGCTTTTATATTTCATTTGCTTAAGATATTATTCATAAATAAGAAAACACCCCACATTTGAATCCAATAAAAATAGTCTAAAATTCAAATTTCAAAAGGATAAAAAGCCAACTTTCCAGTTTCAGAACAAAAATCAGATTTTTTTTATAGCGGGCGATTTTCAAGTGCTAGCCTTTTCTACAATTTAAAAATTCCATAAATCTTATTAGGATAAGCATTACCAAAAACTAAGAGTCTGCCATAATAATCTTTTGTTTTGATGTCCAAAAAATTATTTTCATTCAGACGACTTTAAGGGTCCGTTTGATAAAACTTCTGCTTCTGGATTCTGGCTCCCAGGGAGTCATTTTGGAGTAGAAGCGCGTTTGATAAGTCCAATTAGATTCCAACTCCCACAGAGTGAACCGGATTCAGAATGACTCCAGAATCCAAAATTTTGGAGTCATAAATACTTGCTCCAAGCTGTTGGATAAACTTTTTAAGAGAAAAAAAAGTCGACACTCACATGACTATCACTTGACCACCACCACCACCACCACCACCACCACCACCACCACCACAACCACCACCACCACCACCACCACAACCACCACCACCGCCACCACCACCACCACCGCCGCCGCCACCTCTACCACCACCACCACCACCACCACCACCACCAACGCCACCACCCACCACCCACCACCACCACCACTACCACCACCACCACCACCACCGCCACCACCACCACCACCACCGCCGCCGCCGCCACCTCTACCACCACCACCACCAACACCACCACCACCGCCGCCTCCACCACCACCACCAACACCACCGCCCACCACCTACCACTACCACCACCACCACCACCACAACCACCACCACCACCACCACCACAACCACCACCACCGCCACCACTACCACCACCACCGCCGCCAGCTCTACCACCACTACCAACACCACCACCGTTGCAGCCTCCACCACCACCACCAACACCACTGCCCACCACCCACCACCACCACCACCACAACCACCACCACCACCACCACCACAACCACCATTACCACCACCACAACCACCACCACCACCACCACCACCACCACTACCACCACCACCGTCGCCGCCACCTTTACCACCACCACCAACACCACCACCATCGCCGCCTCCACCACCACCACCAACACCACCGCCCACCACCACTACTACGACTGTTTTTCTAGACTTCAATTGGAGGGATAGTGTGTTATCAAACATGTTTCTAATCCAAAGATGCTCTAAAATCCATTTCAGAATTGCGTTATCAAACAAGTTTCTACTCCAAAATAATCCTAGAGTAGCTTGGAGTAGAATCCAAATTTGAACCAGAATCTAGAATCCAGAAGCAGAAGTTTTATCAAACGAGCCATAAACAACATTCGCATACTCCGAACAAGGTTTGGCCGGAGCATAACAACTTCAATATAATTTGGATTCAAACAATCTCGGATTTGTTCGCAAAGCTGATTATGCTACCTTTCCAATAAATCTGACATTGCTTGAATATGAATTATATTGAAGGAGTTACGTTCCGGTGAAATCTTGTTCGAAGTATTCAAATGTTGTTTAAAGTCGTTTGAATGGAAATAATTTTCTGGACATCAAAACAAAATATTATTTTGATGGACTCTTGGTTTTTAGTAATGTTTTACTCTAATAAGATTTATGGAATTTTTATATTGAAGAAAAATGCTAGCATTTGAAAGTAGAAAATTACCCCACGATCAAAAATCCAGTTTTTGTTCTTGAAATGGAAAGTTGATATTTTATCCTTTTGGAAATTGAATTTTAGACTATTTTTATTGGGGTGTTTGTTTATTTATGACTAATATCTTAAGTAAAACATTTACTTAAATGTTATTGATTATAAATAAGTGTTGTACATTCTCAGGTTCTAGCATACACTAGCAAACTTGGGTCCATACCACATAATACCATTTTGGATGGTTTTTTCTTACACTTGTTGAGAAAATATTTGTAGAAATGATGAACTAGGCTACATAAACAAAATTAGTGCAAAAAACTAACTTTTGGGCCTCGAAACCAAAGTTTTGAGTTCATCTAGAAAAAATCCCAGATTTCAGCTCCATCTCAGCCGAAATCAGTTTTCTTTCGGTTTTGGGGCTGGCCGAAACCAGCCCCGAAACCGAAATCTAGAACCTTGGTTCTAATAACTATGTAAAACTCAGTCAAAGTTGTTTAAATTGAATTGGACTAGATAATCATAGCTCATTCACAGACTAAAATAGTATCTCATAATTAAGAGTGACGTAAAAAATTTCTTAATTTCCTTGAAAATAAAGAATAAAAATAAATAAGATATTTGAAATTTTCATAATTGTAAATCTGGGCTGGATGTTGACTGCAAAGGGGTCCTGTAGGGTTGACTAACTCTTTTTACTAGAAATGGGTACCAAATTGGAGAGCTGGGATCGGATTGGATGGGCTCTGCTTTAGTCCGATTGACCAGCCGGTTTAGTCCAGTTCTTGGCACTATGCTTATAATGCTTGTTCTACAAAGAAACTATTAATATTGAAGTTATATAATCCTCCCCTTTAGTTTGAAAAATTGACATATTTAATCAAGCAAGAGTGCAAACTAAATTATTAATTGCGTTGGTAGATAAAGGGCCATAACCTGGCGCAAAACCTGCTTTCACAGGGACCTGGAAGGGTGTATTGCTGATGATCCTGATCTTGGGCATTCTTGCTCAAAGTGGCCACTGTGAAGACTCTAACCAGCGTCTTCACACTGCTGGCTTAAGCTTTTGACATTAAATTGAATGATGGCCCCTTAATTCCATTGGTGGATGATGTTACAATGTATGTGGTGAAGGCATTGGAACAGCTCTCCTGGTTGTGGTATGATTCGAAGTTTGGTTGAATTGTTATAATCTGGAAATTGAAGAAAATCGGGACATGTTAAGCTTCAAGATCCTGAATTAGTTATGGAAATGAAATGTGAATGACCTGGGCCTAAGAATGTTAAGCTGCCATTCCATTAGCATCTTGCTTGAAAGCCTAGTATTGTTTTGTCCAAACCTCAATAGATACGGAAATCTTGCTGGTTTTACATGTAATTTCTTGAAAGGACTTTGAATGGAAGCCGTCTTTTAATTTTTTTTATCTGCAGGATGATAATGATGAGCTCCGACGTTCTCCTGGGACTCCTGTCTTCACTGCACCTGAGTGCTGTTTAGGTGAGAAATTGCTCTAGAAAAACCATGAGGGACTTGTGGAAAGTTTGTGGTGATAATTCGAGGGAGTTTTTTGTATAGCAGGTGCAACCTACCATGGTAAAGCGGCAGATACATGGGCTGTTGGTGTCACTTTGTACTTTATGGTTCTGGGTCAATACCCTTTTCTTGGAGACACACTGCAAGATACATATGAGAAGGTGGTATTTGTTGCTTTGCTACTGTAGTGATGTTTTTCATCCTTTAATTTAATTTGATGTGGTAACTCAGTTTAACGGAGGAACTTTTACTGTCTTCTCCAGATTGTTGATAATTCTTTATTGATCCCGGAGGGCATCAACCCACAGCTAAAGAACTTACTGGAAGGACTTCTCTGCAAAGGCCAGTTAATTCTCTCCTTTATATTGTTTACTCTAATGGTCTAATTGTTGAGCTGATAATTTTCTGGATGGGTGCATTCATCATCACCACCTCTATCATTAACAATAAGGCTTGCCACACAATTCACTTAGTAACTCGGGAAAGATTAATTCAGTCACATGGCTGATGATGGGATTCGCCCAAGTCATTTTATACAGTGGAATCTTTGGATTTGCCACAACTCAATTTTTGTTGGTGTCAACTCCTATGGTCCATCATTTATTTGTTTAACCTCTTAAGAGCACTTTGAAATTTAATTTTTTAATCTAGGATGCTTAATAGAGTGGTCTTATTTTCCCAATGGGGCACTGCTGAAGTCAGAGTGGTATTGCCAGCATGTGCTGCCGTTTTAGCTACCAAGCATGCTAGCAGATTGCCAGATTCCTTAGTCATCCTTATATCTAAGCTGGGTGGCTTACCTGGTGGCAAAATGATAATGTTCTCCACACTTTTTAATTCTTTTCTGCCATGTGTTGAAGTCGTTTGGGCTAACACCTATCATGAGTAGATGGTGACATGGACTACGTGTAGCCAGATTCCTAACCCACATTCCGAACTTGTAGAAGGTTCTCAAATTCTCCATTTGGTTGCTTTCCTAGGAAGATCAGCAGGAAGGGAGAGCTGTTCCCAAAAATTTTAGTAGTGTGTGGTCATCTTTCCAGGGTAAGGAAATTCATCCTTTGGGAAAGTGTATCCCCCAACATTTTCTCACTAAAGAGGTGGGATACAACTTGGAAAAGATTGTGAAGGAAATATTTTTCATCTGGCCCTGGTCGTTTCATGGTGAATTTTCCCTGCAAATGATATTTTACTAGAAAATTCTCATCCATGTAAAATTAATTTATCTTTTAAATATTATTACTATTATTGCTTCTTACGTTAAAACAAACGGCAGAAAATCCTATTTTACCGAAAAAGAATTCATTTTCTGTATTTTTACATGGAAACTAATGGAGCCTTTGCAACAAAAACACAAAAACATCGTGAAGGATACCCTTTACCTCACTTCTGCTTCTCACACATCTTTGCAGGAAAGCAAGCACAAAGCATAAGTGATTTTCCTTGTCTGACAAATGAAGAGGCCATTTTTTGAGTGGGTATAATGCCATGTGGTAGTGTAGTTGGCACTCAAAATTGTGGAAGGCTTATCCACATCATCTTCTACTTATGTCAAGTTTTAGCCCAGTTCACCTAGGCCATGTATAGTAGATGTTGGTCACAGTTTAAAAGTCAATTTATGAAAAAAATTTGGACTGCTAAAAAAAGTAAATGGATAGAGTTCAATACACGATAGTTCATATGGTCTTGGGTGAACAACTAAACTTACATGTGACGAAATTAAAGGATACCCTATCTGTCCAGCAATTGGAGCTTCATTGTTAGTCCTCCCCCTGGCAGAAAATGGCCCCTGGAGGTTGGAAACTTGTCTTCTGTATAAGAAAATGTTACAAACATCATAGATTTTTTTTTTCCTGCTCCTGAAACATGGTCTACTGCAGATCCAAAACAGCGGCTTAGTTTGGATGCTGTTGCACAACATCCTTGGGTGGTTGGGGATGAAGGATCTATCCCCCAATATCTTTGCCGGTGCAAGCGTGAGAACTCTCAACGGGAGAATCTGGTATCAGAGTAAATGTTGATTATATGACCAGCGGTAAAGAAAGTGTGATATAAGTTATGTTTGTTTGTACAGTCAAGGTATGATATTTACTCGGGAATTATGGTTTTTTTTTTTTTTTTTTTTTTTTTTTTTGAGGGGAAGGAAGGGAGAACACGTAAGTAAAAGTAACACATGTATACGGAGCAATTTTGAAGGCCTAAGAGAGTGTCTGGAATGACTTTGAGATGCAAAAAAAGGTTCTCCACAATGTTTAGACTTCCATTCTATATTTATATTTTTGTTATTATTTTTGGTTTGGCCTGAGATTTGCAATCCTGGGCCTTTAGTGCATGGCTTTATTGCTTTAACCCATTGTGTGATGAATGATATTGTGAGCTTCATTGTTCCTTTTTTATTATACTCGCCCCCACTTTTATCGAAGCTATGTTATGGTTGTTGTGGCTGTTGTTAAAGATACTAGTAATTGGTTAAGATGCTAGTAAATCTCCTGTTTCACTGTAAGCGTTTTAAATCTGGTAAATTAGAAGGAAGTAAAATCACCTGTGCCTATACCACATTAGTTCCAATTTATGAATGTTTCTATGTATGAAGAAGGTGGTTTCTGCAGAGCACAAAAGGCAGTGGAGGGTGAGAGTCACTGAATTTGACGTGCCCTTCTCCGTTGAAATTGAAAGAGAATATGAGAGGTGTGATGAACAAGGAGGGAAGGCAAGCAATTGGTAACAATGAAAGGGTTTCTAGTTACTATGTATTTGGTTAAATAAGCATCTGAAAAGAGAATTTGACACCCAAAATGGTCCCAACCCACAAGTCGACTGTCTCCTCAATTGACAGAGAACAATTGGGGATCCTAAAAATGGTCAAAGGTCCCTCTTGCAGTCTTGTCTTGCCAGCTTGTGATTCTTTGCGTACACAGGGGGTCATCTTCATGCTTGGATAGAAGGATTGCAATAATAGCGAAGTGTAGTTAATAGTGGGTGAACTGAATGGTTAGTTATAAAGTTGGGGATGAGTTATGAGGACTGGTATACCCTTTATCGGGTCATATGTAGAGGGTATGCCAATGCATGAGAGCCCGGAGGGTCTATGAATAAGAATCTGAGATTCTATATTTTTCTAGACATCTAATGGTTAGAATTGTCACATCATCTATCTACATGGCACAACTAGGTGTGTCACCCAACGATGGGTGTTGCTAGCATCATGAGAATCTTGGTGGAAGAGCATTACAACTCGAATACCAACACGTCATCTTTGGGTTGTAATATTCCTCCGCAATTGTCGTGAGTTAGGGTTTCATAAATTAAAGGTTGTGCGGTTAAAAACTCGTCTGAGAGTATTTTTCGGTATCGAATAAAGGATCATGTGAAGCATCTAAAGACAACAGTGATGGAGGACTAGCCCTAGAACAAATCATAGTGCCAGCAGCATCAATCCTTGGTTCTGAGTACTGGATGCTTATAAGAAGATGTGGGAAGCATCAGAGGTTTAGATCTGGCATCACCCCAGAGCAATGAGAGACACACCCTGTTAATGTCTCAATGAAATCTCTGTTTTCAACACTGGACCATTGAACCAGAAAGGAATCAAGTTCCCTCTTCTTCATGTTTATTTATTAACTATCAGTTGTCAATCTGAAGTGAGAATCCATGTAATCTAACTGTAAGAAATTGGAAAGGAATAATTTCTTCAAGGAATATTATCTTCATAATGTGGCCATTGCTCAAAGAGGGAGAGTATGATAAGTGACAACCGATTAACTTCATTCATATATTAAGTTGGGTCAGTGGGAATTGAGAAAAAGAAAGCCAACTAAGTTTACAAGGAACACCTGGAAGATTCTCTATACCACATGTAAGATTTAAGTTCCACAAGAATATTTCCACTCTCTCTTACCATTATAGAGAAATTTTCTATTGAAAATTAAGAGCATGAGGAAGGATGGGCCTAGGTGTAATAATAGATTTTATAACTTATAGGAACAAATTGTTGGCCAAATGATAAATGCTGGGTCTTGTGCAATATTATCAATTTTTTTTTTCAGCCAATGAAAAAAAATATAAAATTACCACAGTAATAAGGTCTTGTTAGCCTTAATAGATATGCACATACCTCCGTGTCCGACGTCAAACGTCTTCGATACCATGCTGCCGTCAAGTTCCTATTGCTTTTCTGATGGAGACTGCCTTCTTTTCTGATGGAGACTGCCTTCTGGTTTTCTAGTCTCTCACATGATACATGGAATACCGTTATACTTTTGGAAACCAAAGTCCCCTTATCTATATGCCTCTCTGTAATTCTCCCATTAAGATCAGTTACAAAGGGATGACAGATCCCACCTAGCACACATTTCAGACTGACATGGCAATAGGGCCACATCAGTCGCCTTCCATTATAATTTAGAAAACAAATGACAGTTTTATAGATTTATAATTGTGAAAGTAACTCAACAGCATATTAAATATGATAATTAGATTTTACTTCATTGTCATTCTAAATATGGTAAATTTTAGTTTTCCTATTTAATATGTTTTTAAAATTATTATACAACTGTAAATTTTCCTTTTGTTTTGATTTTAATTTTACTTCACATTTCACCTTCATTTCACAGGGAACCAGACAGAGTCTCAAAACAGTATTTTTTTTTTTTTTTTATAGTGAAAATGGAAGATAATAGTAAAACAACTACTGAATTAAAATCTCCATGAGGTTTTTTGTGAAGAAACCTAGTTGTTTCCTTATAATTCTAGCTTTCCAAGCAAGATTGCATAGAAATCGTCTCCTGTGGTCCTGTCGCCTGTCAAGGGCCGGATTTCAGCCGACCCACCCCCCAATGTATTGGCAGGCGGCCAGACTGATCCCCAAACCCTTGGATCAGTCGCAGGAGCCTCCTGCCGCAGGAGACGATCTCTTTCCAGCAAGATTATCGTTAATCCCAGAGTCTGGAAGCATTAGGTACTCAACAGGGTTATAAGGTGTAAAATCAAGCAGTCTCAGTAGGGAAAATTTGATAGTAGATGCCTAGATATGATTTGGGTTGGGTTTTTCATGCTGGAATATAAAAAGGTTTCTGATTCAGGCTGATCAAGCAGGTGTCAATGTCAAATAACCTTTAGAGTTTTGACTTAGTAGGTAGACCTTCAACAGTCATACCTTCCAAAGAAATAATTTAATTTTGGCCCTGAATGAAGTTTCACTCATGTAACAAAATAGAGAAGAAAAAAAATATATAAAGGGAATAGAGAATAGAAAAGAAGGAAAGATAATCAATGTGTGTGTATTTTCCTCTTCTTATGTCCTTGTATTTATAGAAAAAATAATAACCAATTATTACAAGAAAGTCTCTCAAATTAGAAGAGACAAAATAAGAAAGAAATAAATTAACTTAGGAAAAGATAAACTAACTTAAGAAATAAAAGATAGTTTAGTCAACAAGACTAAGACTTATTCTAATTACCAACTAAACAATTAAATAACTTAGAAAACTATCTTAACACCCTCCCTTCAGCTGGAGTTCGAGGAAATTTGAGAGCTTCAGCTTTGACCAATGTAGCAGCGGATGTAACAACAACAATAGCAACAACAGTAATTGTAGTCGTGGCAGCAGTAGTAGTAGTAGTAGAAATCGCATCACATGCAATAGAAGTAGAAGTTGCATCATGTGCAATAGTAGTAGGCTCCAACATGAGCAAGGTAGAAAAAAAATCTCTCTCCCATGAGTAGACACAAACCAACTGATGACTTGAATAGATAAATAAACTTCAACTAATTACTTGAACAGATAAATCTTCAACTAATAGTTTGAACAGATAAGTTTTCAACTAATAACTTGATCAAATAAGAATCTCCAATTTTCCTCTCACGGGGAGTTTTCACGTGAACAAATAATGGAGGAAAACACCCAACAAGAACACCCACAAATAAGAAATCAATAATCTTCCAGGAAGAGTCAATGTAGTAAACAAACATGGCATTAGGACATTATAGGAATTCCATTTAAAAAGATGGGGGCAGTGTGGGTAATCAATAAATGACCTTCTTTAACCTTCTTTGAAACACTATTTCACGATCAGGCTATGAAACAGAAACCAAAACTGGTTGCAGGTGTGATATTTCACTGGTTTCAGAGTCTTCGAACCTGAAATTCAAGGAAGAGGTTCCTCACTCACAGATCTCTTGAAGGATGTCAAGAAACATAAAGTTCAGCAAGCAAAACAAAGATATTCAATGATTGAACCGGATTTGGCTGTAGTTGCAGGTTCAGCAGAGATTTGAAGCTTGGTTCTCTCAGCTTAGATGGTTTAGGCAGGTAAGGGCCTCTGGTTGGAATCGCCTAGGACCAGGGAACCCTCACCTAGAATTTCACAAGAAAAGAAGGAGAAGTGAGAGAGATTGAAGGGTTTATGTGGGCTGGGTTTACCGCCTAGAACAGGGGAACACCAGAAAATAAAGAAGCAGAAGTAGGAAATAGGAGGATGGATCAATTGTCAGATCTGAAACCAGATTCAAAGGTGTAGATCTCAGAACAGGACCTCAACCAGGCTGATCCAACGAACTCTCTCTCAGCCCAACAGTAACGTCAAATCGCAGGCACCAGTACTATCAAGAAATTTCAATAATCAAAGAGGAGAATTGGGCTGGAGTCAGACGAACAGTGTTGCCCAATCCTAGCAATTAATCCAAAACCATAATGTAGATCTGAAAGAAAGGTTTAAGTAGTGCGATGGTCTGGTTGCAGAAAACTTTGAATGAAAACAGAACCTGTTATGCTCTGATGATCAGAAAAGCACTCTTCATCAATAAAAAGCAGCAACAATACTCAACACAGATCATAGTAAGGATGACAAAATCAACACCAAATCAGTAATCAGCATCAATGATGAATAAAATCGATGTGAGAAGAATATCAGCAGATAATCAGCATGTAAATAGTAGCAGCAGCTAGGTCAGATCAGAATCCGATGAAGTAACAATTAGTAGCAGTAGATAGAAGGCATAGAAGATACTACAACTTCAGAATCTATTAACAAGATGCAATGTTAGTAATGGTGGCTCCACACCAAAACGAAGATTTCTAAACGACTCTTAAATCGGAACCTGGATCTAATACCATGTAACAAAATAGAAAAGAAAGAAAGGGAAGATGGAGGGAATGGAGAATATAGAAGAGAAAAAGATAATCAATGTGAGACTATTCCCAATAACTCCCATTGAAAATTTCATAGTTGAAATGCATGTTAGGTTTGACTAACTGGTAAAGATTGGTTATTGTTGCGGCTATAATCCATGCTTGGGACTTCTGTTGTGAGTTCGAATTGTAGACCACAAAACAGGATAAAGGTGGGGTTGAGCTTGTTACCCCGTGACTACTCCGATGCTTAAGTTATGACGTTATGTCACATATAATTAGGGTTAAGCTTGACTTTTTATATTAAACAAGGTAGGAGGGTTATGATAAGTACCGATCTGAGGCTGAGCTGGCTGAAGGTAGAGGCTAAATTGATGTCTGTTAGAGCAAAATGGGCAAAAACTCATATAATATTAAAGTGATTTGATTTTTATGGTTAGGATTATTTATAGCTTCATTTATTGCTGATGTCATCTTGGACTATTTTGCACGATGTCGTTTTTACCCCTAGCCCTAAAAGCATGTATCCTTTTTATACTTGTGAAAGGTCTTTTTTTATCCTTGTTGACTAGTCTTCAAATACTTTCCACATGTCGCCTAGCTATTTGGGGAATGATATTTATCCCCAACAGCTACTAAGGTAGAAAGTAGCGAAAACAAGGATTCATAATGCCTTGAATGTTTTAACAATCCAAATACAATGAGGGAGGATTCATATTTTTTTTTATTTTAGATACATGGAGATATGATAGAAACATCCCAAATAGAGATGTATATGGATTGAATAAAATCCGAACATGACAACATCCACATTTGCATCTGTTTATGTTAATAGATATCCGAATTCGATTATCTAATCCACCTTCGAAATTTGAGTCCAATTGATTTATCGGATATTTGGGTATCATCTAATTTGGGAATCGAATATTTGCTGTTGCATTTTTTTTCTCTCTCCTACACACTCTTAGTCCACGTCTCTCTGTTGTTTTAGTCTCAGGAGTTTCTTTTCGGCGTTTTTTCAAAACCTGTCGAAAATTCAAGAACCATCAAGTTCATTAGTAAATAAAAAATAGTACTATCCTTATCCGTATCCAATTATGTTATGGATTATCCAAATTCGTATCTGGAATCCGATTTTTTGAATACGAATGAATACTAATGTGAATCGAATACAAATTTTTTTACTATCTAATTATATCCCTAATTTCAAACCATTGAATTGACAAAAGTATCACCCTTGACTTGTGATAAGGTTTCCAGCTTGTTAACATGGGGTTGACTCCCATTTCATGTGAAGGGTTTATGGGGTGGAAGACTCATGCTCTAGACAGGTCATGTATAAAATTTTTTGGCCTAGGTAAGCCATCTGGACCACCTATGTATTGACTTCTGTTGTAGTATTACTCCATGAGTTTGACTTTTTTCCATAATATTATTTCTCTTAGGACCATATCAAAAGCACTTGGCTTTAAATTCACACATGATATTACAAGAAAAACTATGAGAGGGAATTGTTGCGAGGTTGCATGGGCTGAACTCCAATGTTGGGTCAATGAGAATGTGCATGGAACATCTAATAGGGGTGAGATTTCGCATTTGACGGGGGAAGGGAAGGACAGTCATTTTCTCTTTCCTGTATCTGGGCATAGGCCTCACGGATCCATATCGTCTCATCCCAGTAGTTGGGGAGGCGGGGCGGCGACCCCAGTGGATGGTTGCCACGTGGGGGTCGGATGAATCCGATCCCTCTGTTCGAGCCAACAAGTCGAGCCGACAAGGGAGTGTCGGCTTGAACGGAGGGGTCGCCATCCACTGGGGTCGCTGCCCCTCCTCCCTGTACTTCAGGGAGGAGACGATATGAATCTTAGGCCCCACACAGGCTAACAACTTTCTTATGAGAAGGGTTCTTTGGTTTGGAAATCAAAAAAATCCAAGAATGCTGACACACAAGAGTGGCATAGACTAAATATACAAGGGGTGGGATTTTGTGCCGCTTTTGAGAGTGGATGACTCTAGAGTAAAGTCCATGGGGTCCTTAGCTGGTAGGTAGATCAAAAAACTATTTCCTAAAATTAAAATAAACTATGAAAATATTATAAAGAATAAAAATGTCATAATTTATCTCCTAATATTGTATTTGTCAAAGTATCATTAGATGACAAATTTGTTGTTCTTATTAATTATTATTTTATTTACAATCATCTTATCTTGTTGAATTATGATTAGCATATATTATTAGGGATTCATTTTGATAAAAAAAATGCATATGAATTGTAAATTTCCTTCCATTTTGATAAAAATATTCAAAAAAAATTTATGTTCTTCAAATGTGAAAGGCGAAATGTAGCATTTCTAATCGTTGAATATGTACAAAAATGTTTTAGTATAACCATATGTC
Organism: Protea cynaroides; assembly: GCA_028583415.1. Lineage (NCBI taxonomy): Eukaryota > Viridiplantae > Streptophyta > Magnoliopsida > Proteales > Proteaceae > Protea > Protea cynaroides. Next base: position 30,641,817 of record CM053266.1, on the reverse strand, counting down.
TTATTTAAATTTGATTAAATATCATCCATGTATGTTCATGCATTTTTGTATTTTTCAACCGACTATATATTGGCATGTATCTTCACGCAATCAGATTATTCAAAGCACTAATTTCCCACTTAGTCAACTCAACAGTCAGTCTGGACTCCGGTCTAGTTTCAGGCCGATAAAGAGTTTGGTTTAGAAAATCAAAATTGCAATTGATAATTATCAGTCCGTCCAATCAGTCTTGGCCCTAATAAACCCGTAATAGTTTAGTCTCAGTTGACTTATGATTTTTCATACATTAAAAATTATATAAAATATTTATTTGTATCATTTTTTTACTGGTAGGTCTAGTTTTTTTTTTTTTTTGGGTAAGTTACTGGTACGTCTAGTTGGTTTCGATTTTTCACCATTTTCTAAAATTCAAAATTCGATCTAATTGATTTTGGTTTTTTCAATTTGATCCATTTGATCGTGTTGCTTAAGCTTTCATTTTAAAACCCATATTTTAGAATCTATTTACCCATAAAATTACAATCACATCTAACCTACTATATGGCAAGAGATGTGTGCTATTTGCCTTGGATGCAAATTGTCTCCTGTTATTGGAGAGGTGCCAATTGGCACAATTAAATCGATAGAGATGAATTTTATCCTTTTTGTTGTAAAGTAAGGGCATGTTTGGATGCAAAGAAAAGAAAAAAAAAAAAAAAAAAATTTTGAAATGAAAGAGGGAGAGAGAGAGAGAGAAATAGATACATACATAAAATTAAAATGATCATTATTTTATTATTATTTTTTATTATTTTCTCAAAATCCAAACATAGTCAAAATGTAAAATTCCCAGCCCTATTCCCAAGAATAAACCCAAGGAAAGCAGTCATCTTTCGGCCAGAAAGATATTCTAAATTCTAAGCTGCCACTTGTTAAATTCACGACCATCAAGGTGCCTTGGTCTCTCAACTCTTGTTGCTTTCCTAAGACATAAAGCACCCTCCACGTGCCACCCTTGAATTCGTGACATTTAGTATTACCACTAATAGAATTAATTTCACAGTACTGATTCAATACATCAGACTGTTGTATAGTTTCAAATTAGAATTGTCTACTGACCATCAGATTAGAATCTATTCTCTTACATCAGAACAGTTGATGTATTGTTGGATTAGAATTTCCAATCTTGAAATTAGTATTTATATCATTTTTTTGGGTTTTTATATTTTGACTTTCTAGAAGAACAAAAGATTCCAATCCTACACCCGCGTGGGGGACCACATGTGTTACACATGGCCCAAGTCCCAATTCCCAACCAGGAAAAGTACTAGTACTTACCGAGTTACTGAACAGTACTTACAATAGCCGCCATCTTGAGTCTTGACTCAGTAAGTAGGGACCACGGTTCATATGACTCAGTTGGGTTGGTTTCTGGGTCACTTGACCCAACACGCATGGTCAAGTAATCGGTATCGGATCGACCGGATACCTAATGATTTATTTTTTTTAATATTCCATGCCGGGTATCAATCATCCAATGGATTAGATTGCCACGTAACGATAATTTATGGTATTAGGAATATAAAAAATAATTTTTTATTTCTAAATAAAATACCAAAAAAATGTCTTTCCAAGTTAGATAAGATGAGATCAATTTTTTCAAGACTTTCTATGTGTGGATTTAGAACTTTGCTTGCAAGTTTGTGACATCTAAACAATTTTTTCCCCTCTATTAGCCTTTATACTGAGGCCCAATTGAGTTAAAAGACCAATTGGACCAAATCGGAAAATCTGACCAAATTCTTTATCGGCTCATTATCGGTTTTGGTTTCTAAAAATTAATAAAAATATCAAATCAACCAAATGGATTGAAACCATAAATTTTTTTTTTTGATAAAAACCAATAAAATTCAATTTTTTTATTTAATTTATAAAATCAAGATAAACCTAATTATAAATAGATAAAAGATCATTAAGAGACTGAACCAATTACAGAGTGACATGACCGAATACCTCTTTATATATTTGTTGAGAGAGTTGAACCCATGAGACCTCCTAAAATACCTATATTCAACCGAGACTTTGGTTCTTACCACAAAAAAATATAAAAAAAAATAAAATAAAACCGAGACATTGGACAGTGGGCTCTATCTATTTGAAAATTTAAATCCGGTCTGGCTCATCTGAGTACGGGCCGCTTTTGGTCAAACCACTGAAACAGATTTTTCTGGTTAGCACCTGGTAAAAACAGATTAAAAGCCAGATGGATAGATATATAAATTAAAAAATGAAGGAAGAGAGAGAGAGAGAGAGAGGGAGAAAACCAACGATCCAAGGTGCGAATTGAGTAAACAAAAATGTCATTTTCTTCCATACCCCAATTAGATTTCTTCATTTCTTCCCTTTTCTTCTCTTGCGCGTCTTTGATTAATCCTTTTTTTTTATATAATCATCTCTCATCCAAAAAATTCTCTGATCCTAAACCACCCCATGCCCTTTCCAACCCCATCAACCGCCGGAATCCGGCGATTTTTTGCCGGTGAAACGTCTACTTCTTCTCTCCGTTGTGTTATCTTCGCTTCGCGCTTCGATCGAAGTGTCTGATTTGCAGGTGGCGGCACCTTCGTTTGGTATTTCTATCTAATTTTGATTATTATTGTTTTATTGTTTGGATTTCAGTTCGTGATTTCTCTGCTCTAGTTATAACTTTTTTTTCCCCAACACTCTCGTTCGTCTCGGTTTGTATTGTAGTTTTCTGGCGATTCTCGCCGGTCAATAATTTCGGTGGAGATCCTGTTATCTGTTGTCTGATTTGGATCGGTTTTTATTATCTTTCACTTGATCTTCTCTTCCTCGGCCCCTGATTTCGCGGGAAATTCTGCTGTTTATATCAGTATCATCTGAACACACCAATTTTTTTTATCAGATTTGGCCGATTGTTTCTGTTTGGATCCATTTTAAATCCTTTTTGTAATTCTTTCCACCGGATTCGTGTTTTTTGTTTCTCTGGTTAGTCCAGTCGACGACACTGCCAGAGAACAGAATCGATTTCGGTGGAAGATCTTTCTGGGAGATGTGATTGTCACGCTGTGGCTGATCCAACTGGTAGTTTGACAGATATCCGCTTTCCTCGTCATATATTTCCCACAAGTCATACCAATCCCTTCGATCTGACGGCTAAATTCCTGAAGCATGACGGAGCGATTGAAAAGGTTGAAAAGGGGGAATTTTCACTGAGTTTGGCTGGCGCTCTATTGGATAGACAGATGGATAGATCGATCTACTGATACTGAGTTATGTGTACCTCCACTCGGACCCTTTGTTATTGTTCTCAGCATCTCTAGATACCTGCCCTGTCATCTATCGGCTCTGTATACAAGTGTCTTGCCAGATGAACTTTGCCAGGACCCTGCAGATTTGCCAATATGATTCTTCAAGCCGATGAGTCGAAGAGACTGTTTGATTTCAATCTCCGGTGCTTGACGGAAAAACCTTGCTCTGAGTTTGTTGGAGACAGAAGATACGTTGTCTCGAAGATGGGATCTGATGTAGGAGATAATGATGGTCGCTTTCAACATCGCCGCGTTGCTGCTTCATCATGTGATTCTCTTCTTCCTGGTATACATGATGACATTGCTCTGACTTGCCTTGCCTGGGCACGCCGATCAGATTATGCTTCGCTTGCTTGCCTTAACAGGAGATTCAATTCGTTGATAAAAAGTGGCTGTCTCTATGGACTACGGAAGCAGATGGGTATCGCCGAGCACTGGGTGTACTTGGTCTGTGACCCTCGGGGGTGGGAAGCTTTCGACCCCACGAGAAAGAAATGGATGAGATTGCCCAAGATCCCTTGCGATGAATGCTTCAATCATGCAGACAAGGAGTCATTAGCTGTGGGCAGTGAATTACTGGTTTTTGGCCGGGAGTTGTTGGATTTTGCTACCTGGAAGTACAGTTTGGTTCATCGGAATTGGGTTAAGTGTCAAGGAATGAGCTTTCCTCGATGCCTGTTCGGTTCGAGTAGCTTTGGCTCAATTGCCATTGTTGCAGGAGGAAGTGATAAGAAAGGAAAGATATTGGAATCTGCTGAGCTATATGATTCTGAGACTGGTAGCTGGGAATTGTTACCTAACATGCACTCTCCGCGTAAGCTGTGCTCTGGTTTCTTCATGGATGGGAAGTTCTACGTGATAGGTGGGATGTCGACTCCTACAGTCTCATTGACTTGTGGGGAGGAATATAATCTTGAGACGAGGAAATGGAGGAAAATTGAAGGAATGTACCCAAATGTTAATAAGGTGGCTCAGGCACCTCCGCTTGTGGCAGTTGTGGATAACCAGCTATATGCGGTTGAGCACTCAACCAACATGGTGAAGAAGTATGATAAGAAGAAGAACACTTGGGCTGTCTTGGGAAGGCTCCCTGTGAGAGCTGATTCTGCTAATGGTTGGGGCCTGGCTTTCAAGGCATGCGGCAAGGAACTGCTGGTTGTAGGTGGGCAGAGGGGCCCTGAAGGTGATGGTATCGTGTTGAACTCTTGGCGTCCAGAGTCAGGGGTTAAAGATGGGACCTTAGAGTGGAAGGTTCTTGGTGTGAAGGAGCATGTTGGAGTTTTCGTCTATAACTGTGCTGTCATGGGCTGTTGAGCACTTGTTCTGCAATTTATTCACTCTAGAGGATTGGAGACCCTGCAATCTAACCAGGCCTTTGATGCTGCTCCTTCATATGTAATCTGTTTTGACCACAAAAACTGATTGTCTGGGCAGCCTGTTTTGATTTTAATATTCATTCTACACTTTAACAATTTCTGTAATTGGATATGGTGCTCAAATGCATGATCACTGTCTCGTGACTTTTAAAGGGAGGACTAGGTACACAAAGACAAAAGGTGCAGCTCTCTATTTCCTGTCTGCAACCAATTTAGAAAGCATTACTGATCAAGTGAGGTGAGTTTCTCACAAATGATGCCTGGTTTTGTTCGGGAGAACTACTACAGATTAGGAACACAATGGTATTATCCTACCTGTCATACAGTTTCAAGTCCTCTTATTCCAATCCATTATCAATTCTCTATACCAAGAACATGGAAAGGTATTTGATTAAGTGGGTTGTAGTTTTGTAATCTTGTTATGGTTGCTTTAGATATTTATTTCTTTATATACTTTTTTCAATGGGTAGATTCTTTATACACTAATTACATTGAATTGTTCTTCCTTATATCCAAGTCTCAATCCAATGGATGTGTTCGGGGCATAAAATTTTCTCCTCAGAGAATACCTGATGCAGCAGTTTTTCCACATCTCCCTCATTTTTGTATGTAATTACACTAGCAATCTTCCTTCTGTCAAAATTTCCACTGTTCATAATTTCTATTCTGTTTCTCAATCAAATTTCTTCAGGTTCTAGCAAATCCAGGTGTTCTCCTTCCCTCAGTTTCGTCAGTGCTCAATTCAAATTTCCAAGCATTGTTCATAAAGAATCCCCTTTGCCTCTCTTCTCTTAGGGGTTCCACTTCAAAATCTTCTAAATGATAACAATTGCATTCAAGTTGGGTTGGTAGTTACAATTCCTTATTATTTTTTTTCTGTGTTCTTCTTGAAATGGCTTGAACCCCCAAACTTATAGTTGCAGTTGATGCAACATCTCCGTTCCTTATCGTCTTCCTTACTGCGGGGAATCGAAAGCATTCATGGATTGTTAAAGCATTCTTGGTTTCGTTAGTTAAATGCCCAAACCTCTCAATGAAGGGCTTTTCTTTTTTTAAGTTTTCTTGGCAGTTCCATTCAGGAGGATTGTGTCAACTACACCTTCTTAGACGAGGAAAAGTAAAAACATGCAGCAGGTCAAGACTGACTCCGGAAGGTACCCGTGGCTTAAAGGTCCCCGCGTAAAAAGTTTAGCGTGTTTGAATGTTCTTTGACATTCTGTCTGTTAATATTTCTGACCACAAAATTGTCTGTTTTTAAACGGGCCGAATATTGCATGGGCTGTCAAATTCTTCATTTGGAATTTCTTGTGTAATTGAATCTCGGACACTGGCTCTCACCATACTCCCCTTAGCTAGGTATAGCTACTAATACCAAGCTCCCCTTAGCTAGGTATAGCTACTAATACCAAGCTTCGAGCTTCATCCTTTAATGTTGCAGATCATTGTTAGCAAGCAACCAGATGAAAATTACACCAGCTCTCTTTCCTTCGCTTCCCTCTGCAACTCTTGCTCTCCCTCTTGCTGTAATCACTGCTACCGCTACTACTTGCAATCCATGCATTTCTTGAATTTCATTTACGCATTCCATTACACCATGTGCACCACCTCACTCAAACGGAATTTCATTTACACATTCCATTACACCCTGTGCGCCTCCTCACTCAAACGGAAGTAGATACCGTCGTGCAGCCGCCTAAATAGCAATAGCAATAGCAACAATGCCTTCACTTCTCCGGTAGATCCTGAAGAGAAACTAGAAGAGTTGCAAAGGAGCTCATAGGAATATCTGTGAAGGAATGGTGGGGATCTCCTGTAGCCCCTATTCTGCAGCTGCCCTGCACTACATATTCACAAAACCTTAGGTTTGGAACTAGTAACTCCTTATTCGATTTGCCGCCGCTGCGGATGCCTTCCTATTTTACATAACCACATTTCTCGGGAATTCTACTATGTAAACCTAGATTTTCATCTAAATTCAATGAAGAAACTCTCCTGTAGAGTTCTCCCTGCTCGTTGTTGCCCGGGCATCTAAAAAATGGTGAAAATTGAGGTCATGTAGGATGGACATGAGGAGCTTGCTGCTGGTGCAGGAGGAAGGGTTCTGGCAGAGGTCCGAGAGGGACTTGGTCTTGTGAAGGGTGGGGACTGGGGAGGAGGTCACAGAGGCACAGGTTCTCCAATCAGTGGGGCAGCCAAAGATATCAGAGAGGGAGAGGGAGAGGGAGCAACAGAGGGAGGACAGCTTGATGTGGATGACTTGCCACTGGCCAACGATGGAATTGGTGGTGAGGAAAGAAAGGAGGATCATGGGTGATGTAGTGGAAGAACGATGATGATGGATCATCGCCCATCAATGATGCAATGGCAGCGGCAACGATCGGTAAAGATTTGGTAGAGATTCAAACTACCCATCCGATGGTCAATAAGTGCGAGTGTGCAAAATTCCATTACACCCGGCTAGGGGTATTCTTTATATAATATCATCTGTCCAAAATTCAAAATTTGTTTTCAAGGTTTCTGCGGGACTCCTGCTTCTGAAACATCAAAGTGTTTTAATTTATTTAGGAAGGCAAACCTGATTACTCATCCTCAAATGCATCAGCCCTGGGGGAAGAACCAGACCATCAGGGGGGAGGGGGTTGATTCAAAATGTATTGTAATTTTTCAACACTAACTGCTGGCATAGTTAGGACAACAAATTCAAACATAACTGTCAATCAATGATTTCCTCATCTCATCAACAATCGCATTAGGTTGCATTTCCCTCAACTTCAAGACGCTCTCAATGACAGATAGCGCTGTGGCTGTGGTGTCCGACCCACAAAAGGCAGTCCAGTCATTTACAGTCGTGCCAGCGGCGATGACTTCGCTCGCCTAATTTACAGTCCCAGCCACCAGTGGAACCTGAAGGAGAGTTGAAAGCTCATCCAAGTCTTCCACTGATGTATGAGGATGGACCTGTTGGAGCAACAATTGTTAAGCAATTGATAATATTAATATTAATATCAACCCTTCAAGACAGAAGCTGTAGAAAAGGATTTCAGTTGGGAAAAAAAAGAAGAATAAAAATACTTCCTATCCACCTCTGTTAGAATAGGATTTATTTTAAATATAAATGAATATCATAAATTGTCATACCAAACAACTGCATGTCATAATGTATTATATAATTAATTCTATTATACATACCAAAGAGAGCCTAAGTTATGTCTTCCTGAGAGGTTGTTATGCACTTTAACTGAACTATTTATGCAATACTCTCTCCAAGTTAAATTCTGTTCCAAGGGTTGGATTATTGCCATTTTGGTCATTAAGCTTCCACCAGGCAAAGTGGGATCGATAAAATGCCACTAAAATGAGGCAGGTGATTCAGTCCGACCTCTGAACTATAAGGGGGGAACATTCTAATGCCCTAAAAAGTCCCTCCTAGGTGTCTGCGAAATCTGTGTAAAATCTTCAGAAGAATAGATGCCTGGAAAAATCCAAATTTTACTTAGGATGCCACTCTTACAATAGAACATGAAAATCAAAAATAGCTAGACCTATTCTCCAACTTCTTCAGTTTCTACTTGTATTAATACAAATGTAGTTTGTAATTTTCTTCTTGTTTTGCTTCCGGCCTCTGGCCTAGTCTGTAAGGAGCCAGGCTCTATCTTTTGGATACTCAAGTTTGTTCTCCTTTTTTCGGGGTGCTATAATATATTATTTATTCACCCAAAAAAATACGAATGTTCTACAAAACCTAGTGGTGAATTAATTAGTGAGGTAATTGTAACTTTCAGCTTAACTGACGGGCTAAGTAATGTTGAAAACTTCAATATGCAGTACAGGTTAGGCTGGAAAGAGAAGATGTTTGACTGGAAATGAATTTTCTGTAGCAATAAGTATAATTTCCTTCTTTCTTTTGCTAAAATTTCCAGGAAATTTTCAAAAAGAAAAAAATTCTACTGCAAGCATATTCAACCTATATCAGGCAATGGAAAACTTCAAACTTAAATAAATTATATACATGAAAGAGTTGAGAGGAAAAAAAAAACATTTTTACCCTGTCAAGATCTGTATGAGCAAGAGCAACATGGTCATTGCAAACAATGAAATTCCCTAGAGCGGATAGCCTCTCTTCAATGCGTTGAACAACAACTTGATCAGGCAAACTGTTTCTCAAGTGTTGAAGCTCTAGAATGGAAAATACACAAGAAGCAAGAATGTAGTATTAGATGTTTATAAGTATCAATTAAATGGTTGAATAAATACTAGTCCAAAAGTTGCAGCACAATCCAAGCAAATATGGTACAAGCTTATGGAAGACATCATTTAAAGAACATATTGTTTATCATGCTGTTAGTCAAACCATAATAACCAAAAGAACATATATGACTTGCCACAAACTACTTATTGGGATGAGATATCTAGGCCTGCAAGCATGGTTCTAAATCCAGGTATCTGACATGGTATTGGCCATGTCGAAAACCGAGCCTCATTAAAATGGTATTTGTTAAGATAGTTTCTTAAATAATTTAGTTGTCTAGTTGGTAATTGAAATAAGTCTTAATCTTGTTGACTAAGCTATCTTTTCTTTCCTAAGTTAGTTTATCTCTTTCCTAAGTTAGTTTATTTTTTTCTTATTTTGTCTCTTCTAATTTGAGATACTTTCTTGTAATGGTTGGTTACTATTTTCTCTATAAATACAAGGACGTAAGGAGAGGAGAAATACACACACATTGATTCTCTCTCCATTCTCTGCGTCTTCTTTTTCTTTCTTTTCTATTTTGTTACAATATTAAAATAGGCTGGGATCGGGGATGGGTCAGATCCAAAACCGACGATCCAATACCCATACCTTGAACCATGCCTGCAACTAAAGCTTCTACAACTACAAGAAGGACAACAATGACACTAGACTCAGGAGCACCTTGAACCATCCATGTCTTTAATAGAAATATGCAGGCCTGCATAGGACCTTTGGGACTATCCTTCTCCATGGAAATCAAATGAGTGGCCACCTGCTACGAAATCCACAAGAGATTCTCCTACCTGGAAGCACCCTACTATAACATAAAACTCTCCTATCACTCATAACTTCTAGATAATTTATAGTAACTTAAGAATATATCCAACTGCTGCAGGACTAACAAATCCCAAATTTTACCTTCATCTGTGATAGTGTGTGGCAAGAGAAGGCCATTTTTATTTCCTGCCATGAAAAGCAAGCCATAAAGTAAAAACAAATAATATAGTAGAAATTGCTCAAAATCTTCATGCCTGATTCCTAAAGAACCACAGAGTTCTTACCAACACATAGTCGTCCAATAATCCTAGTGCCTGCTATGGATGTTTTAATCAGAGGGATAACACCTGCTAGCTCAGCTTCAAAAGTGCTGCAGGAGACTCAGAAACTTAGTCTTTTCAATACAATGGAAAGACAGATATCACATTATACAGCTCAAACATTCTCACCTGTAGAAGTTCTCTGATCCTCCAATTGCAACCAAGCAATATGCATTAGTCAACCTAGAGAAAACCCCAACATCACAGGAGTTCTCAAACTGGAGTCCTGCACAGTGACATATTCGGAAAGTTCTTAGAATGAGTCTTCAATAAGTGGTACTCCAAATTGATATAGTATGCTATTTTTAATATAAACATCTCAGTTTGCAAATAATACTGAAGTAATGCTGGACAACTATTGAAGGAAATCATTATTATGTTTTTACATGTTGCATGCTCCTAGATGCTCTTCTCCATTTATATGACATGGAGGGAAAACAACAGGTTTTCCTCCTTGCACATCTGTTACTGCATTATAAAAGATTTAACCTCTATGCATATCCCTTCTCCAAAATATCACATAACCAGACAAAGTTTGGCATGGTATGCTTTTTTATGTGATCCAGATTAACCATACATGTCCACAACTTCAAAGGCAGTAAGCGTTACAGAACATCGATTGAAATTTAACCTCATTTCACAAGCTATATTTACTCCATTTCAAACACATTCTCAACCCCACACCCCCCCCCCCCCCCCCAAAAAAAAAAAAAAAAAAAAAGGGTATAATCCTTACACCATGTGGACTACTGAACAACTCCACCTCGACTTGAACTGTTTGGCTAGGTTTTCAATCAAATTCAAGTCATACACAGCAAAAGAAAAGACAAGTACAATCATTCAAGAATAAGTAAATTCTAGCATACTGAAGAAGAGGGAAAGAACACTTAAAAAAAATTTGGACTCAAGATGCATCAGATGCATGTCAATGGCAAGGAAAAATTGAACACAGAAATTCAAGTGTAGAATGGTTGAAGGATGAGCTATCATTTATTGAATCTTAAAGAAATTTATACCCATTGAATATGTGGATTAGTTAGTTTAGCAGGTCAAAATGGACCAGCTTCCTCTGGTTTAAGTTGTTATGAATTGAAATCGGTAAAGACAGGTGTGCAGATTGGGTAAACATTACCTAAAGGTATTTAGTACTGTCTACAGTTTCTCAAACCAAATTCGAAATGATTCCAATATGTTCTTGCGCAACAGCTCAACATAGAGCAAAAGGCTCTTCCATTTTTTATTTTTTTTAGTTGATTGATAGAATAACTTGTAGTAAGCCTCATTAAAGGAAACAAGGAATCTTCAATGCATTAAAGCTTTCAAGTAGTTTCAGAGTTTCAAGTTCAGAGATTAAACTTGTAGTTGCTTATGAATCCTATTCTTCTTCATCTCTGGTTGTTTCTGATTTGGTGGGTTTACCAATCTTTTTTAGTTTCTAAGTTGTGCCATTGTAATTGTGCATTGAGGGTTGATTTCTGCAGTGAAAAACAAGATTTTGGTTTTTCTTTTGGTGAAGCTTTGTATTGGTTTGATTTTGGAATTGTACCTGAAGAATGATAAAACATAAAGGAGACACAGATTGTTGTTACTGTATAGCATTTTTCAAGATTCCAAAAAATAGTACCTCAAATTACAGACTCCGAATTGACTGGCCGAAAAAAAAAAAATTAACTCAAAATTGCTTGATTATCTACAAGTTCAAAAAAAAAAAAAAAAAAAAAAAAAAAAAAAAATATATATATATATATATATATATATATATATATATATATATATATATTTGCTAGCATGTTCCATTATTTGTCTTGTAGAGCTGCATTTCCAATTCCTCCTATTTGGACTGAGAACACCACTCAATAAGTGATGGTGAGAACCGTCTTTTTCATGACAAAGGCTCAGTGTTGTTTTCATTCTAGAAACCAAGGAATTGTGTAGAGAAGAAACGGAAAGCATATAAAATTAGCATCATTCCTTCTATATGTATGCAATTCAATAAATTATAACAATTAAAATACTTTTTTCAACTATAGATTTATATAATATTTCGGATCAAGAAATGAACTATAACAGTATAATATAATCCATCAAAATTTAAAACTATTAAAATTAAGAAACTGGGTCCGGATGGACCTTATCGGTGTTTGGGTTAGGTATTATTGGTTCGGGCTAGTTCGGGCTTCTTAACGGGCCGGTCCGGTCTGGTTTCGATTTGGGCTGAAACGGTGTCAGGCTTTACAAGCCGAGACCGAAACCTATCCATTAAGGTTCGGTCTGGGCTGGGTTCGGGTTATATCGGGCCGGCTCGGTCCGTGCTATCGGGCTAGGCCCATTTTTGATACCCTTAGTCTACCGTGTTTTCAGCTCATGTAATTAATGGAAAAACAAACGCAAAATAAGCTTAGGATCCCTTAGCATGACCTATGATAGAAAATTCTTGTGAGAAAGATGGAAGAGGCATTAGAAGCAGAAAGGAAAGGATAAAAATCCTCTCCCGCGGCAGGAGGTGGCTGATCCAAGGGCTGCGGATCAGTCGGTCAACCTACCAATATATGGGGAGGTGGGTCGACTGAAAACCCATCCTTAATAAGCAACAGGTCGACAGGAGAGGATTTCTACACGAAAGGAAATTGGAGCAGGAAATTACATGAGAAACACATCAATGGGATGACGTGTCTTTTAGCTTCACATGTATAGAGATTTCTTTGTTTCTTTATTTAATAGTTCTCTTGGATATAAATATTCAACCGTATACTTTTGTTTCATTATCCTCGAATACAAGTCTCTCTGAGTTTCAGAACTATCTTTCCTCAAAAATCTGAATGTTGACGAGCGAAATCGCTCTCCTAGTGTGTCTCCTCTGAAATTACTTCTTCACTGTAATCTATTGTTCTAAGTATACGAATTTGAATTCGGTGTTTGTTTGTCTTTCATTGATCTGTGATTTTTTTTTCCTTCACACAAATCTGACATCTATTTCTTGATACTTTCTACTTAAACTTTTGTTGAAAATCTTTCTTGATACTTTCTTCTGCAATTCATTCTTGCATAAATTTGTCTGTGCAAATTGTTACACTTGAGTTTCTTGCAAGAAATTCTTCCTTCAATGATACATTTCTTTTTAGGGTTTCGTAGACCTTGTTTTCTGCAAATTCTTTAAATCTTGAATGTTCTTCTCATACTGTGTTCATGGCTTCGGTTTCTAATCTTCAGTTTCCTTCTCCTTCTTCGTTATATCCTGCTGATAATCTAGGACATGTGTTAGCCTCTCAGCTCCTGGACGAGAATAATTATGCTACATGGAAGAGGGCGATGCGCGTCGCATTAGGTGCCAAGAACAAATTTGTTTTCATCGATGGTACTTATCCACGTCCAGATCCTGTTGTTGATTCTGTTGTTGTTTCAGCATGGGATCAGTGTGATCTCATTCTTGGATCTATAATGGCCTGGTAAAAAAATTACTTAATGGTGTTCTGTATGTGAACACATCTTGTGAACTATGGCTGGATCTAGAAGCTAGGTTCTCTCAGGGCAATGGCCCTCGCATTTATGAATTGAAGCGTAATATTGCGCTTCTTCGACAAGTTACTCTCTCAGTTTCAAGTTACTTCTCTACCATGAAGATTCTTTCGGATGAGCTAAGAAGCTCCCACATTTGTCTTCCTGATTGTACATGCGGCTCCTAACCTGCCTTTCATGAGCACATTCAAACTGAGCAAGTGTTTCAATTTTTCATGGGTTTGAATGACTCCTACAGCACTTTACGTACTCGATCAGATACTCATGACGGAGCCCTTGCCTACCACTGGTAAGGCCTACTCACTGTTTCCTTACAGGAGGAGCGGCTTGAGGTCTGTTTTCTCCTCAAATTCCTGTAACACAGCATTAGCTGTAATACCTACCCCAATTTCCACCCGTACTGGGTTGAAGAAATTTTCCCTTCTTTACGGTCCTTTTCGGCAAAGGACAGGGTTTTTGGGGGATCCGCATCTTATCCTCCCGGTGGTTTTGGGAGGACAGTGGCAACCTGTCCTGAATGACCACCACGTGGTTCTCAGTAAATTCGAGACCCACGTCCGAGTCGACATCCAGCCGACAAACCGAGCCGACAAGGGTTGTCGGTTCAGACGTGGGTCTCAGATTCAATCGAGAGCCACGTGGCAGCCATCCGAGATGGGTTGCCGCGTCCTCCCAAAATCACTGGGAGGAGACGATGTGCATCCGTTTTTAGGCAACAGACAGTGTTGAAGGATATTTTGGTCATTTCACCCATTAGTAATTAGGGTAAGTTTTATTATTATTTTAAATTATTAAATATAAAACTGATATAATACGTGTTAATGTTATATACATCCCTACGTGTAGCATGTACCCTTAAAAGATAAGAATTTTCCACGTAAGCATGAGGTGGCAAGTATTTAAAAAAAGAAACAAAACAAAGGATAAAGATCAGAACAGTATAGGGAGAGAAGAAGTAGAAAGTGACATAATAATAATAATAATAATAATAATAATAATAATAAAACAACAACGATTATTATAATAATAAAAACAAACAAACAAAAACAGAATCGTGGAAGTGGATAAGTAAGAGGTGGCAAGTATTTAAAAAAAAGAAGAAAAACAAACAAATAAAAATGGAAATGTAGAAGATAGGAAGTAGGAGGTGGCTTTAAAAGAAAAGAAAAAAAAAAAAAAAAACAAAAACAAAGATAAAAATGAAAAACAAAAACTTAAGCAAGTTTGGATCTACTTTTATTTTTATTTCAATTTTTATTTTTTAAAAGGGTTTGGTTTTATTTTTAGGTGTTATATGATAAATAAAAATAAAATTAAGCCCAAAATCATAAAGGGATCTTGACTCTCTCTTTGATTCTTGTTCAAAAACTGTTTTTCATTGTTTTTCGTGGATATGTTTAACGTACATGTGTTTAATAACGAGGGTAAAATAGTAAATGTAATATTTTTAATAACATTACTGATAGTCCCTCCCTCTCAGCTCGTTGCAGCATAGCATCAATAACGTTATCTGATGTGAAAGCCGTAAATCCCTCTGCAAGTTAGGGTAGAAAAGCATAAACTGGGATTCAACACGGGTCTAGTAATCCCTGCTACCATTGTTCCGGCGGTGAGGCAGAACCTGCGTGTCAAAACGGGTATGGAAGCTGCTGATACGAAAGGCAAGGCAAGGATATACAATATCTCCGATGTTATCTGATACTGTAGAACATCGGACAACGGCCATCAACAATTGGCTAGTGTTTACATCTGGGGCTCCGCAAGAGTCCAGATCATCTCTGCCGAGCAGCGTTGAATAGGCTACAAGGTATGATCGAGTAGTGATGAGAGGGCAAATGACATGTGATGAGAGGGCCGGGAAGGCCTCTCAAATATTAAAAAAAAAAAAATACACGAAGAGGGCTCCAATATTTGAATGGGGTGTTTATTTTTTTTATTTTTTTTTTTTTTTGGTAAAATTTGAATGGGGTGTTTGTGGATTAGCAAAGTGAGTGGCAGGGATTCTTACCGATACAAATGTGGTGTGGGACGTACTTATATATGGTCTCCTAGTTTTTTTTTGTTTTTTTTAGTTATGATTGATAGGAACTTTGCTGATGGAAATACTCAAGGCGGGTCCTCTGTTCTCAAAGAAATTGACAGAATGTGGATAGGTTGAATGGCGTCATTCCTCAAGAGCATGAAATCGTCGCCTGTTGTGGTATTAACAGGTGACCCGACTGAGTGGACCCGATTGGCAACGTGTGGTAGAAGGAAGATCTAACGGTGGATTCAAATCTGGTGCAAGATAGATTATGGTGAATTGATTTCAATCCAAATTTACCCATTTTGAAATCCCAGAAGTTCCCGTGACTGAAACTCTAGAATCTCGACAGCGGTCTTCGAAATTCTGAGAAATCGTATCCCCTTCATCTTCTCCATTTCACAAAAACGCCGGCTCTATAAATCGGCTTTCATCCACCTTCATCTTCGAAATCCTAAGATTGGCCTTCATCTTCTCTTGGGAAATCGGCCTTCATCTTCTCTTGGGAAATCGGCCTTCATCAACCCCCCGTAAAATCGCCGGCTCTGTAAATCGCCCGCCACTTCCCTCCTCACGAACAAGGTAAGCTCTCCCCCTTTTTTTAATGAAGATTCTCTTTTAGTACCTAAAGGGGCAGGGATTCGCATCCTATCCTCCCAGTGTTTCTGGGAGGACAGTGGCAACCTGCCCTGGATGGTTGCCACGTGGCTCTCGGTGAATCCGAGACCTATGTCCGAGCCGACACCCAGCCGACAAGCCGAGCCGACAGGGATTGTCGGCTCAAACGTGGATCTCGGATTCACCCGAGAGTCACGTGGCAGCCATCCGAGATAGGTTGCCGCGTCCTCCCAAAATCACTAGGAGGAGACAATGTGAATCCAAAGGGGCAGGGCTTTGGGCTTTGGTTTTCTCATTTTAAACCTATAAACTTCCTCTGGATATCAATGGCGCAGATCAACACTTGAATGGCTACTTATCTTCTCTGCATCTGTTATGGTCGAGATTCAAAGGAGGGGAGGATTTCGCAGAATGAAATCGCAATATCCTTTGGAGACGGTTTATTTCATAGAAGTAAATGTTGAGTTGAAATCAATTCACCATAATCTATCCTGCTCTAGATTTGAATCCACCGTTAGATCTTCCCTCCGTCACATGTCTTCAATCGGGTCCACTTAGCCGGGTCACCTATTGATACCACAATAGGCGACGATTTGAATCCAGAACTCTATGCCTGGAATAGCCATCAGATTCTCTCACTTTTTGCTGATTTCATTTTTTTCGTTTTCAATTCATCAATAGAGTATTTTCTCAAGCGCAAATGTAGTGTAAGTGGGATTCCTGTTAGATCGTCTCTCAGGCTTGATGCTTCCAAGGTCATAACTAGGTCCCATTTCTTTCCTAGGGCAACCAAGGATGGGGATTCAGAGGCCAAGGCTGTCTTGCTGCTTGGGGGATCTATTGGTGCCAATGCCATTAACGTTGTGGTTCTGAATATGTACTTATTAGTAACTGCTGGAACACAAGAACATGTTCATCATATGGGAGACCGGTGTTCAAGCCTTTGATGAGATAAATGGCCACGTTAGGAATCATTCCCTTTTGCTATTGAGCCCATGAGTATTCTTGCTTTATTTAATTCATTTATTTTGTTTACTTCCACTAGAAACAACTTTGATCTTAATTGAATGCCAAATCAATATTCTATTCTACAATCTATTTTTTATTATAGCTACCAAACAAGTTTTTATTTTTGATCAAAAATAATTTTTAAAATGATTTTTGATAAATAGATAAAAAAAATAGAAATAAAAATGGATCCAAACTCGTCATTTAAAGAGGAGGTGAGGGCGGTTGGAGATAAGAAGAAAGAGCGAGAGGCACATAGAGGGTGAGGTGGCGTAAAACAGTAAATAATAAAAAAAGAAAAAAATAAAAAATAAAAACCAAAAATCGGATTGAAGCTAAGTAATTGTTACAAAGAATAGAAGAAAGAATAGGAGAAAAGAGGGGAAACAATGGGAAGGAATTGTAAGCAAGTTTAGGTATGTCGTTGTTTTGGTTTCTAGTTTTTAAGCTGGAAATAAAAGAGAGGGTGAGAAAGATCTGTATTACAGAAGAAGAGAAAAAGAAGAACAAGAGAAAGAGAAAGAGAAAGAAAGAGAGACTTAAATTAGTTGTAGGAAGAGTAAAAAAAAAGTAATGAGGGAACGAGAGAGAGAGAGAGAGAGAGAGAGAGAGAGACTTCGTTACAGAAGAGATGAAGAGAGAGAGAGACAGGAATCAGAAGTTGTTACATAAGAGAGAGGGAGTGAGAGAGATACTAGAAACCAAAATTCATTAGAGAGAGAGAGAGAGAGAGAGAGATATGTTGAAAGGAAAAAAATAATAATTATAATATGTGAAGAGAAAATATTAGAGAGAAAGTAAGAAGAGAGAGATGGGAAGAGGTGATAGAACAATATCTCAATCGTCACCAAGAATATCTCCAACAGGTGTTGATGTGGCAGGATCTTCATAGATCTCAATATTATCCATACAGGAACTGTCCATGCATGAGCTGTACACTAGAATCCTCATAGATCTCAATCTTATCCATGCATGAGCTGTTTACTATGTAATTATGTTAGGAATCTAAGCTGTAGACACTATGTAAATTGATTTACTATAACTGTACATTTCTCTCTTTAAATATAGAACCGATCCATGAAGGATCACACACTTGAAATCCTAAACTATAGCTTTTCTCAAGAGAAACCAAGAAAAGGTTGGAGAGAGATTGGGAATTACAAGAAAGAGAAAAATATAGAAAGAAGAAAAGAAAAGAAGGTTCCAAGGGTAGGAGAAAGAGTGTGTGAAACTTTATAAAAAATAAAATGGGTTTATTTATTAATTGAGAATTTGCTACAGCCCTTAATTATAGGTATCTATTTTTATATTGTGTAGGTATTACTATCACTATGTGAATTTAATAGTATTCTGGGGTTTCAAGCTGGTCATTATTGAGGTAAGAAAAATTATCTACTTGCACTTGTTTGTTATTTTATGTGATAATGTGAGCTATGGTATACAATGTTTTGTGAATAATGATGCATGAATTTATGTGGAGTGTATATTGTAAGAAGAATTATCTACTTACACTTGTTATTTTATGTGACGTTTTGGCCCTAAACCCTAGGCTGAGGGCGTATCATTAGTTGTTGTTGGCTGAATGTCTGATTCTCATAGGCGTCTTCTCTGTTCACATTGCAAGAAGCATGGTCACACCCGTAACACATGCTATATGCTACATGGCTTTCTTGTCGGCTATGTTCGTCGGCCACTATAAAAAAAAATTTCGAAACCTGCTCAATCCAATTTGGTTTCTTCTGAACCTTTGTTACCAACCCCACCTCCCACACCAGTATCAGACAATATTTCCTTTGTCCCTTAGTTACAGTCCTTAAACTCTACACAATTTCCATAACTTCTCTCTTTGCTTTACACCTCTACCTCCAGTGCAAATTTCACAGGTATGAGTTCTTGCCTTATATAGCCTCTATACCTTCATCTCAGCCCTAGATAATAGACTTAGGGGCGATACATTATTTTTCTTCTTATCCACCAGCACCACATAATACCCCTGTTCCCCATTCCCCTGTTACACTCCCAGATGGCTCCTTATACTCAGTTCACTCTCTTGGCAATCATCGTCTATGCTTTAACATTCATTTAGAAAATATGTTTCATATTCCTAATTTTCATTCCATCTGATGTCTGTTAGTTAGTTAACTACAACTTTAAATTGCTTGATAATTGTAAGACCCGCACTCCACTAACCCGATCTAACATGGGTTATCATGTCATGACAGGTCTTCCCATCATAACCAGACCAGAAGAGACGATCGGATGACGGACCACACATTCAAGGTACAAAACTGGTAACCTTAAACTTGTTTGGTCTGACTGGTTGAGGTTGTCCGATCCCATGTATTGTGCGACCGGACAAGCATAAAATCAACTCCAAGTTAAGGAAAGTTTCCTAGTTTGGTGAAACTACTCTCCTAATCAGGAGAAGACTCTAATTAGAAGGTTACTCCCCTATATAAGTGACGTTTCCCCACTTCCTCACACTCTTTTGCTCAACCACAAACCTAGAAACTGAAAGGAGATCTGAGAGAGAAGTTGTGGAGAAGAAGAAGGCTGTAGAGAAGAGGAACTCGCCGTTGGTTTCAACCAACATCGTTAGGAAGCCAACGGTAAGTCCTCTAATACTATATAATGTTATGCTTGTAGGTTATGCTTAATGGCTAGGGATCAATAGCATGAACGACCAGGTATTGATTCGAAACCCTAATTTCATAAGTTGGAAACTATTGATCCAATAACTATGAAGAGGTAGGGAAAAAAGCAACCAACCAATGTGACCTAATATATATATCTGACTATAGAACTATGTAGGAGAAACCCTTGAATAAGTTGAAGGGTCAACTCTGAGGAAAGCAGAAAAACAAACTAGGGTTGTCCGGTTTGGTTAACCTGTGGTACCAAGAGTGAGACCGGTTACAACTCCAGACACTCTCGGGAAGTATCTTAGAGTTGTCCAGATTGATGTTGGATCGGACATTATGCTGCATCAAACATGCAACTGGACAATGTCCAGAGTGATTATTTGTCAGTCTGAACAGTGAATCTAATCACTGTAATTTTGGCAAAATTAAATCTAATTAAATTCTAATTGTTGTCTAGGGTTCATAATCAATTTAAGCTAGTTTTCGAGGTCTTGAGAAGATCAACATCAATCAACAGGAAAGGGACAAGACTCCAAACTAATTGGTTAATAACAAACTACCTTTTGACTGATGTTTGTTTGTAATGTGCATATAACATGCCATCTAATATCTGTTATTATTGTTCATGTATATCAATTATTCTTGTTATGATGTGATTAAGGATAGGCATGTGTTTTGTATGGTTGGTGTGTTGAGTGGAGAGAGGTTAGAGCCTCAAACCATTCACCATACTGACATCGTTGTATCGTAGTTACCTTAGAGTGCTTAGTACGTTGTAGGGTATTAGGCGGAGTGTTGGCGGTGTTGGCCGCAGCCTTACTGTTAGACTCTAGCTCTATCTCTGTCTCGTATTGAAAGGTGCTGGGGTAAGGCATTGGATATAATTTAATGACATTTTGGATTGGTTAATGATGTGACTAGTTTGCAAGCATCGCCAGTAGGGACATATGTACTAGTATAAGGTAGGGTATCAGGGGGGTGCTAACGGTTTGGTTGTAGCCTGCCATTGGACTCTAATTCTATCTCTATCTTGTAGTGAATGTTGTGAAACAACAGTAGCTTTGGTTGGAGCCTAATCGTTGGGTGTGCTCACACTCTCGTATATGGAGGTGTGGTTGTAGCCTATCCTTACTGTAGCACATTGCAAACTTACCAGACCCAATGATTGAATACTACATCATGCATATTGCTCTTTGCATGTTTTATTTTTCACTGAGCTAAGTTGTGAGCTCACCCCATGTATATGTTTTCCTTTTATTTTCTGATGATGCAGGTTATACTATGGACGATTACATTAATGCACCTTCTGTTGGAAGCGTAGCGGCTATGGATGTGTAGACGATAGAGAACGAGCATGACTCATCATGCGAGTGTCTCTATTGTGTTTACCTTTAGGGTTATTTTCATATTTGGGTTATGGACTTGTAATGAGATATTTATTTATGTTTTAGTCACTGAGATAACTGGAGTAATTATTTAATTATTATTTATCACCTAGTCGCTCAGTTCATTATTTAATAAAGACTTCCACTGATTATTTATATATTCTGATTGTGGTTCAATGTATGGTTTGATTGTTGGCATGGTTCTTATGTGATCCTGACTCAAGACGTTGGTTCATTGACAGTTCATTCACACTTCTGGTTCAACCAGATTTGGAGTGTGACACTAATATTCTTTCCTTCTTATTGTCTGTTTCAGGACTTGTCAACGAGGATGCTGATTGGGCTGGGCAGACTTCATGATGGATTTTATTACTTTGGACCAACTTCTTCATAAGAACATGGCACTTTAGATTAGGCCATTCCTCTCCTCATTCTGTTTCTATTCCTTCTATTACTTCATATAATGATGTGTGTACTATTTGTCCTTTAGCTAAACACATCCGATCCCCATTTCCTGTTAGTGTGTCTTGGTCAATCAGTCTTTTTAAACTTTTACATTGTGATCTTTGGGGGTTGTATTCTACAACTTCTAATACTGGTTGTCATTTCTTTTTGTCATTAGTTGATGATTTTTACGCACTACCTAGGTGTACTTGATGAGACACAAATCTAAAGTTTACAGTTTTTTGTCACAATTTTTTCAAATGATTTATACATAGTTTTCTACTTCTATTTAGTTTTTTCGTAGTAACAATGAGTAGGAACTTCTCTCCTCTTCTTTACAGTCTTTGTTTCACTACCTTGGAACTGTCCACCAATTAGCTTGTGTTGCACCCCACAGCAGAATGGTATTATGGAGTGTAAACACGAACATCTCCTTTAGGTTGCTCGAGCCCTGTGTTTTCAGTCACATCTTCCTCTCAATTTCTTGGGGGGGGGGCTGCCTACTATATAATTAACAGGTTTCCTTCTTCTGTTTCATCCAGAAAATCTCCATGTGAAATTCTTTCAGAAGCCTCCATCTTACACTCACTTTCGGTCTTTTGGGTGTCTTTGTTATGTTAGGAATACCTATCCACACAAAGATAAATTCTCCACACGTTCCTTCCCTTGTTTTTTTGTTGGGTATCCCTCTAACCATAAAGGTAATCGGGTTTACAATCTGTCCACCAAAGCCTATTTTATTAGCAGAGACATTATTTTTCATGAACAAATATTCCCCTTTCACATTTCTGCCTACTTATCCTCTGAAACTTCACCTTCTTCTTTAATGGATCCGCATCCTGTCCTCCCAGTGGTTCTGGGAGGACAGTGGCAACCTGCCCTGGATGGCCGCCACGTGGCTCTTAGTAAATCTGAGACCCACGTCCGAGCCGACACCCAGCCGACAAGCCGAGCCGACAGGGATTGTCGGCTCAGACGTGGGTCTCAGATTCAACCGAGAGCCACGTGGCAGCCATCTGAGATGGGTTGCCACGTCCTCCCAAAATCACTGGGAGGAGACGATGTGCATCCCTTCTTTAATACCTTATCCGGTTCTCTCTTACCCATCTATTTTTCCTATTCCATCTAATAATACTTCACTGACCTACTATTTCCATAGTTCCCATTAATATTCCAGTAGTTCCTACTAATAATACATCTGTTCCCATTGTTAATACCTTTGTTCCTACTATTAATACATCTGTTCCTATTGACTTGCTTGTTCCTAATGATCCACCATCTTCAGCTTAACCTTTACGTCGCTCCACTAGGTCTCGTCAGCCATCCTCCATTCTTCAAGATTATGTTTGTTCATCTGTTGCTCTGTCACCAGGCCCTCTTGCATCTTCTGTTGCTATAGGTGAGTCTTCTTCTTCTTACCCTATTCAAAGTCATTAGTTTTTTTATTCAAACATGTCATATAAGACTTTGCTTACATCACTTTCTAATACCCTTGAACCGATCGAGAACTTACTCTCAAGCCAAAAGTAATCCGTTATGGCAATCTGCAATGAATGATGAAATGAAGGCCTTAATTGATAATCAAACATGGATAGTAAACCCTTTACTGGCTGAAAAATCTCCTAGGTTGTAAACAAATTTTTAAAATCAAATGCCATGACAATGGTACCATTGAAAGGTACAAAGCCCACTTAGTCGCTAAGGGCTTCACCCAAAGGGAAGGCCTTAATTTCCATGAAACATTTGCCCCCGTAGCAAAATTAGTATTGTTCATAGTCTCATAGCCATTTCCACATATAGACCCTTTTTATCAAATGGATGTGAAAAATGCATTTTTGCATGGGGATCTTGATGAAGAGGTTTATATGGCCACTCTTCCGGGTTATACTGTTAATAGGGCCCCATTATCTCAAGGTTTGGTTTGTTGTCTATGAAAATCGTTATATGGGCTCAAACAGGCCCTGCGGTAGTAGAACAAGAAATTTGTAGATGCTTTACTAACAATGGGCTATCGACAATCTTTGGCCGATGCTTCGTTATTTACTTTCAACAATGAGCCCATTTATACAGCAATATTAGTGTATGTGGATGACATAATAATAACCGGATCTAATCAGGCCCACATTTCAAATACTAAAACCCATATTCAACAGTACTTTCAGATTAAGGATCTGGGCCATTTGACCTACTTTATAGGCATTGAGGTTGTTAATACCTCATATGGTCTTATCTTGACTCAACAAAAGTATGCCTTGGATGTGTTAATTGACTCGGGTCTCCTTAGTAGCAAGCCTAGCTCCTTTCCGATGGAGCAGAATTTAAAATTGGACAACGAATCTGGTGCACTCATATCCGATCCTGTTTCCTATAAAAGACTTATTGGTTGTCTTATATACTTAACAGCGACAAGGCCAGACCTTTGCTATTCGGTACATATATTGAGTCAATTCATGCATCAATAGCAAGACCCACATTTGTTAGCTGAACAACATGTTCTTCGCTATATTAAAGGGTCTATTTCCCTTGGTATTCATGTTTCTGGTTCTATTAGTCCGACTCTCACTGGCTATTGTGATTCCGACTGAGCCAGTCCTTTTACTAGGTGCTACATGATATGTATCCTTCTTTGGCTCATGCCCTATTTCTTGGAAGACCAAGAAGCAACTTGTAGTTTCTCGTTCCTCAGCAGAAGCGGAATACCGTGCTCTTGCTACCTAGACTTGTGAAATCACTTGGTTGAAATCCTTATTTTGTGACTTGGGTATTACACATTCCAATCCTATCATTGTATACTGCGATAACCAAAGTGCTCTTCATATTGCTGCAAATCCAGTCTTTCATCAAAGAACCAAACATATTGAAGTGAATTGTCACTTCATTCGGGAAAAAATACAATCTGGGCTTATACAACCCTATCATATTCATTCTCATCTCCAACAAGCTGATATCCTCACAAAAGCTTTGGATCAAGGCCCGCTCTCAACTTTTATTGGCAAGCTAGGCCTTCGGATGCCTCCTCCGTACGTTTGAAGGGGCATGTTAGACAATTGGATGACGTGTCTTTTACCTTCACATGTATAGTGACATATCACATGTGTGTTTCTTTTTTTCTTTATTTAATATTTCACTTGTATATAACTAGTGATGAACAGTGTATTTTGTTTCATTATCATCAAATACAAGTCACTCTGAGTTTCAGAACTGTATCTCTCCCCAAACTTCTTGTTTCATTATCATCGAACACAAGTTTCTCTGAGTTTCAGAACTCTCTCTCCCCAAACTTCTGAATGTTGACATATCCGTATCAGTATCGACCATATAATGTGGCATATACTTTTTGTATCGATCAAAAATTGATTAGGTATTGGTCAGTATATTCTCTATTTTTTATTAATATAAATTATTCTTTTACTTATTTTTAGCCTTAAAAAAGGGATTCAAATCCTCTCCTCCAAGAGTATCTGGAGGAGAGATTGCACTCGATTTGGATGGACGACATTTGGGGTTTCAAGCCAACACTGAGTCGATAAGTTGAGCCAAAAGGAGGGGTCGGTTCAGATGGAAGGCTCGGATTCATCGAAACCCCAGGTGTCATCCATCCAATAGGACGCCACCTCTCTTCTAGATTCTCTTGAAGAAAAGAATATGAATCCCAAAAAAAGGTAGATTCTATGTAAGACCACGTCCGTAGGTCTGGGCTATACCAATAGAACTGGCCCAGCTTTCTTTATATGTGGAACCCATAAGAAGAAGAAAAACAACTCTGATATGACTCCAAAGAACCGCACCAAGGATAGAAAAATAACACCACAAGAGAGATGATATATGTCGGCTTCTTCTTCACAAAATGGACTTCTGATCCACGTGAAGCACATATATGACTTTATGTGAAAGTGAAGTCTGAGGATTGATGGGATAGATCCAAGCCAAAAAAACCACAGCTGCCTTTGAGTTTCTATAGACTCTAGCTAGAACTTATCTAGAGAGAGGGAGGAAATAGGGAATTAGGGCACCAGAGTTGAACGTTGAAAGTAATCAACTTAAAGGGTAAAAAAAAACACCTTAAGCGTGTCTAACAGGTTGGTTGGGGTCGCTTTCAATTAGGTCAGGTTTTATAATATCAGTTCCTAATATGTTTGATAAGAGGTTAGGGTTGGATGGGTTGGCCTATAAATGGTAACAATTAGGCTGATGTGATTTCGATTTCTTATCGAGTTGCTATCGGTTTAAATCAATCTGAGTCAATTGAAAGCCCAATAGGAAATTCATTAAATATAAATTTATTTTTTTGTTTTTTTTTTTTTTTTTTTTTTTTTTTTTTTTTTTTTTTTTTTTTTTTTTTTTTTTTTTTTTTTTTTTTTTTTTTTTTTTTTTATTTATATTTAATAATTTATTTTTTTAAAATTTTTTAAATTTTAAACCAAAAAAATAACCAATTTTTTTTTTGGTTTTTTTCTTTCTCGAGATAAATCATGCATGGCTGGGTTGTTAGTTTTTAATTGTTTTAAAAAAAAAAAAGACACTTATTCTTGTTACAAAATTACATTATTTTTTCAAACATTACAAATATCTATTCTGTCAGCCCTTATTCCATCGTATGGATAGAGAAGAGATGGTCTAGATTAGCCACGTAAAAATTAAAATTTAATTCAATTAAATACCCATGTGTTCTTAATATGCATGCATTTCATGTATGTTCATGTATGTAAAACATAAGATCCAAAATAAGAACTCATAAAAATAGATGATTCAAATTTATTTTGTGATTTTTTAAAATAACACATTCCATTTTTACATGGATAACCACCCTCTTTAAATAAGAGAGTACTGAAGAAACGCTTACACCAGGAAAGAAGAAAACCCATGGAGGAAAGATGATTGACACTCTCTCTCTCACCAACGGTGTTCAAGGTTTACTTTTATACCTTTAGATTTTTTTTTTTTTTTTTTTTTTTTGAAGAATCAGCAAGAGAATTTGATTTAATATAGAGGAAAAAATTAATTAAAAAAATACAAAGATAGCGTAAAATAATTCTCCACCTTCAACATTGTCATCGGGATAAGTTAATTCTTCACCTGCGATAATACCATCAGTACCGAAAATCATAGCCAAAAATGATGAACAAATAACTAGTAAAAACAAAACCGCCGCCCATGAGCATCCTAAAAGATAGAGACGCATCTCTAACCTTGATTTTCCATGGTCATCACTTGTCTCTTTTGTGGTGTTTTAAATCTTTGTTTGGTCGGCATATTTTGTCAAGTTTTACTCTGATCATGCTGAATTACATCTTGGAATGCATGTGGGGATAGATGGTCATGGCCGGGATGATGATGACAATCATGACCATGGAAGTGAAGCCACGCGGGAGGAGACTAGTGGGAATGTGAGAGAGAGAGAGAGAGAGAGAGAGAGAGAGAGGGGTGGCACCATGAACTGTGGGCATGCAGTAGGCAGTGGGCACTGTCACGGAACAGAATCGGATTCCCTCTGTTGTTCCTTCCAACCCTATAAACGATAAGAACATACCACCTTTTACTCTGTTTTTTTCCACCATTTTCGTCATATTTGTAAAAGTAAAGAACCAGCTGCAGCTCTTTTTCTACACTTAGATCGATCAGCTCTCATCACTGTGTTAGGTGCTTGTATGGGTTATTATTTGTGTTGCATGGAAAGTTATTGTTAACGGGTGATAATTGTAGCTAGGTAAGATAATAGTTATCATATAGTTATTTTAAATGAAGATCAAAGAAGGAGACCTCAGAATTATTAAGCAATTGGGCTCTGAAAAGAGAGCTATGAGGCCAGGTTTTCTCGGTGTTTGATTATGCTCCCATTATTGGCTTTGTTTGGTTGTAAGTAGAATTATAGGAAAGGGAAATGAAATTTTTTAACTTTCAATGGAAACTTTTATAGTTGTAACACGAGTTACATGCAGGTACATGTACTCTCCAAGGGATCTCATCATCGTCGATGTGGTGTAGGACTCACCTTTAGAGTATGGGACCCATTGGATATGGATGATGATGGAATCCCAAGGAAGATATAAGTACATGGAGGTAAACTATTCTCTTGCAACACAACATGATTGTATAAATTACCTAAACTACTTAACATATAAGTACACGCAGGTAAACTACTTAACATATTTAGTGAAGCGTAAATTAACAACTAAATACCTAAATATAGAATAATTTAGAATTAGTTACATAGTAATAGTAATATGATAGCATTGGCTGTAATCATTACAAAAGTTTCCATTTAAAGTTTAAAATTTTCATTTCCCTTCTTCAACTCCCCTTGCAACCAAACATAACCATTGGGAATAGTTCTAAATTGCTAATGAGATTGGAATCTTATGTCCTTATATATGGAGAGTCCTTTTATTTACTAGTTCGAACTTTTGAATTAGAAACCTTACATGGTATCGAGGCTCTAGGTTCCCTCTCATAGTAACCCTAAAAAGAGAATCAATCATCGAAAAAGGGATGTCAAATATATAAAAGAGAGACTATGGGTATGATCATCCAAAGAGGGATGGTCACCCAAAAGAGAAACTACATGTCACCGAAAAAGAGGGACTAATTTCCCAAAAGAAGGACTACATATGTCATCCAAAAAAGAGATTAGTCACTTGAAAAACGCTATGTACTGCCACATATACTATCAAATCTACACCACCCAAAGATGGGGCTACATGAGAGGGAGAGTATTGAGAATGGTCCAACATTGTTAATGAGATTGAAATCTTGGGTTCTTATATACGAAGAATCACTCCACTTACTACCATTCTAACTTTTAAATTGAAAACTTGACACCTCCCCCCTTATTTGAGATGAACCCAAGAGCTGATAAAACCTTGTACTAAGTTTCAATAGATTTTGACATAGAATTCAAGGGTTTTGATAGGTTTAAATCTAGATTTCAAATTCAACCAGAAAAAATAGGTATCACGGATTTAAGCTAGATCCAAAACTATGCTAAAAACTGAGATTAAGAACCTTGCGTGTAACAGCCCAAATGAATGGTGGAGGATCCCATTACCCATGCCTCTAATCGTGCAATTCAGTTCTACCAAAAAAAAATCGTGCAATTTAGGAACCATCTTTCTAATTTTTAATTTAGATTTGATAAAGATTTCATTTTATCTTTTACCTTTCTTCTGGCACCCCAGCAGAAAATCTCCATAATTCTCTAGGCCATTGTAAGCTTCTCTTTGATTATCTGCTCAGTGTCATAAGAACAACATGTACTCTTTCTGAATGGTTTTTTTTTTAAGGGAACCAGTAAGCTTTATTGGTCCTAATTACTTGAGTACTTGGACATGACAACGATGGAGAGAGAGAGAGAGAAAGAGAGAGAACAGAGGACAAGTAATATTAATTTTCAGAGGAGGAATCCAAGTTTTCCAAGCACTCCCAGACAAATTAGTTTCAGAGGAGAACAAGAACCTGTTCTTTACGACTCAGAAAAGGACGAATTAAAAACCCATACCAAACAGGCTATCATCACTTTCTCTCTTTCCTTTCTACTAAATATTTTAAAATGTAGCAACTTGGGGTGGTTCAAAGTGTGCAACTGAGATCATTAAAATCCCACAAACACACTCATCCTGATTCATCAACTCTGTTTGTTTGTTTTATGCCAACTCAAAAGGCGGTTGGTAAATGGTTTCTCAACAAAGAAAAGGGGAGAGAGAGAGAGAGAGAGAGAGAGAGAGATTTGGGCTATTGCATCTTACTTTCAATTGTAGTTCCTTACAGGATAAATATTAGATACTGCACTGTCCTTCCTCTCCACCATCCATGGTTTTCTCCTCACTTCAATTTCATTCCCCTCAATATTTCATTGGTTCATGAGTGGGTCTTCTCTTTACTGTCTGTTGGTCTCACCTGATGCAACCTAGACATGGTGATCATGGCCAACGCCAACTGATAAGGTAACATACGTATCAACGTATAAATATATGCCTGGCTCCCTGTATGCCATTTTCAGAGACCATCGGTACATCGGTTGCCTTTGTGAATGGCGTGCGAGGAGCCATGCATATTGCATGCTCTCTCTCTCTCTCTGGGGTAAATCTCTCTCTCTCTCTCTGGGGTATGATCCAAATCGTCTCCTGCGAGGGACGTTGCTGCTCATATCCGATAAAAGCCACGTGGAATCGGACTTATCCGATGTCTCACGAAATCCCGTCGCAGGACACACACTGGTGAATGGTAAACAGCACAAAGCAAATGCGTTTCAGAGGGAGAGAGGGCAGAGGAAGAAGATGGTTGGATCGAAGTTTCTTCTAGTCTATTTTACCTTCTTCTAAAACTCCATTTCTGAACCCCTTTCTTCTTTTCAGAGAAGCAGATAGATTTCAAAAAAAAAAAAAAAATGTAGAACTACATGAAGAGTTCGGATTGCAAAAGCGTATGGTAGTTAGCAGCTTCGTCATCAAAATCCAACAACCCATCCGCAGGAACTCCGTAAAAGGAGATCCCATTTCCTCCTTCCTCATTACTACTATCACCAAAGTATAGTCCTCCCAAACCATCACCATGGATGACCTCGTCGTCTTCATACTTGGAAGTCTGAAATCTAATCTGCTTCAAGAAGATGCCTTATAATATTACTACTCATCCCTTGCTCTTCTTCCTCGTCGAAGTCTTGGAAGAACAGTGGAGACCCAGAAGCGAACAGGCAGAATCCAACGGCTCTTTTCGCTTCCGTCGAGTTTCGAGTTCCGTCGCCCTCTACGACCTCCTCTCGTGTACCGCCGCTCGCTCTCTCTCTCTCAACTTTCTTCTTCCTTTCTCTGCCGCGATTTGGAACCCAGGGCCTCTCCTCCGCTGCTCTCTCTCTTCTCTCTCTCTCGTTTCTCTCTTCCTCCTCTTTCAATCCTCTCTGAAACGTTGGTCTGCATCCCTGTTTTCCCTGCCTTTCAGATTCAGGCATTTGATATGATGCTTGTCGTTGAATACTGTGTCTTGTGCAGCGGGTTTTTATGAGACTTTGGATAAAATAATCTTTACGAATCACGCATCGGACAAACAGCAACGTCTCCCGCGAATACCCTCGCAGGAGACGATTTGGACGCTATACTAACAGCCTAGACATGTCTGAACCGGGTACGCATGTTTCTCATCGTTTGTAGGATTTAGGGTTTTATTTAATCTTGCAAAACACTGAGTTTTAGGGTTCCAAGGCCTTCATCATTTCTGCATCGGGTGAAGCATGTTTCTTATTTTTTATTGCAGGATGTATGGTTTTCATTTTATCTTGCAGAACACTGAGTTGTAGGGTTCCTAGGTCTTCATCATTCTGAACCAGGTGAGCATGTTTCTCATCATTTGCATGATTTTGGGTTTTCATTTTATATTGCAGAACACTGAGGTTTTAGGGTTGCTAGGCCTTCATCATGTCTGACCTAGGTCAACATGCCATGTTTCTCATCATTTTGCAGGATTTTGGGTTTTCATTTTATCTTGCAGAACCCTGAGTTTAGGTTCGTAGGCTTTATCATCATGTCTGAACTAGGTCAGCATGTTTTAGGGTTTTCATTTTATCTTGCAAACCACTAAATTTTGCGAATTTTAGGGTTCGCTTCATCAGATCTGTGGGATCCAAATTGTCTTATCTCTGAAATTTGGGAGGCGTGACGGTGATCCTACGGATTGTCACGTGGGGATTGGATGAATCCGATCTCTCCGTTTGAGTCGACAAGTCGAGCCGACAAGAGAGTGTCGACTCGAACAGAGGGATCGGATTCATACGACCCCCTGTGACGACCATCCAGTGAGGTTGCCACCATACCTCCCAAATCTCAGGATGAGACGATTTGAGTCCAGATCTGTGAATCAGGTGAGCTGGTTTTTCATCATTTGAAGGATTTGGGGTTTTAATTTTATCTTGCAGATCACCGAGTTTATGGGTTTCTCTTCATCATGTGATGGTATTTCCACATAGACATGATTGTATGTGCACTTTCTCCCATTGATTCAGACCGGCCATCAGAAAGCAGAAATTGCATCGAAAAGATTTTGTTCAAATTTAAGCTTCTGATTAGTTTATTTAGTGGCCTGTAATAACCGATCCGATGTTAAAAACCCTAAATCCTGCAAACGATGAGAAACTGTCAGCACTCCTCACACTTGACACCTTACTGCTTTTGCAGTAAACCTAGAGTGTCAGTTCATGTACTTTTTATTTACTCCAAAGCAACTGCAACTCATGGTCTCCTCTAGGATTAGTTCCTCTCAAGTCCAATAGTCCTCAAGTTGACAAGCTTCACACAAGCTAATAAGGCTAATACTAATATTGACAGAAAATCGACCAGCAGCTTTGTGATATCTCATGTGTCCAATCTCATTTCTTGGATATCTAGCTAACATAAAACTGTGGCCCTCGCTCATGCGCTCATGCAGCTGTTGAGTTTATTTGACTTGAGTCTTTTTTTAGGGAACTTGGCTTTCCGTTGCAACATCCTCCAATTCTCTGGTGTGATAACATCGAACCCATATATCTCTCTACAAACCTGGTCTTTCATGTCTAGATTAATTTTCACTTTGTACATAAAAGGATTGCACAACTTCAATTTCATGTGCAATTCATCTCAACTCAAGATCAACTTGTCAACGTCCTCACCAAGACCTTGCCCACAGCTCGGTTTCAATTTATGTGTGATAAGCTGAAGGTCCGTAATCCTGGCCCTCCGTTTGAGGGGGTGTATTGACTGATATTGAATCCCGTGCCATCAGCAATGTTAATATTCGACTCCCACAACATCAGCAATCTTCAGTCACTTTTGATAACACTCCAGCTCCCATGGAGTTATTTCTGGTCCGGAGTCGTTTTTTACTTCTTCTCCAGAGTCAGGATTTTTGGAATAGAATGCTGTTTGATAACGCTGTTCCAAAATCAAAAGACTATACTTCCAGAATACTGTTTGGTGGTGGTGGTTGTGGGGGGGGGGTAGTGGTGGTGGTGCTGGTGGGTGGTGGCGGCGACAGTGTTGGTGGGTGGTGGTGGCGACAGTGCTGGTGGGTGGTGGTGGCGGCGGTGGTGGTGGGTGGTGGCGGTGGCGGCAATGGTGGTAGGTGGTGGTGGGTGGTGGTGGCGACGGTGGTGGTGGTGGCGGTGATGGTGGAAGGTGGTGGGTGGTAGTGGTGGCGATGGTGGAAGGTGGTGGCGGCGATGGTGGAAGGTGGTAGGTGGTGGTGACAGCAGTGCTGGTAAGTGGTGGTGGCGGCGGCGGTGGTGGTGGTGGTGGTAGCGGCTGTGTGTGGTGGTGGGGATGGTGGCGGTGGAGGGGTAGTAATGATGATGGCAGTGCTAGTGGTGGTGGTGATGATAGCAGTGCTAGTAGTAGTGGTGATGGCAGTCAGTAGTAGTAATAGCTCCGGAGCAAGAGAAGTAAGTTGTTTTAGCTCTAGTTTTTTAGCTCCCAGAGATATTTTTGGAGCGGTTCACTCCATGGAAGTCAAAACTTGAACCGTGTTTATCAATCGTCATTCTACTCCGGATTAGCTCCGAAGCTAAGAAGTAAGGGGCTGGAGTATTATCAAACGGGGCCTTCATATCTTGATTGCATGCATGTGATCTTCACCTTATCACATGTGATATGGACAAAATCTTCTATATGTATCTAATGTAATATCCTCTCCATATTCTGTTTGTATCCTATGTGTCTCACCTTCTCTGTAACAAATCATCAATTGAAAATACGATTCATATATGAGTTAGTTTGTGTTATATCAGTCCCACACTTTTGTTTCGATGGATGTTGCTTGGGACGTTCATTGTCATAGGGTAGATTCTTTCGCAAGCTAGGGTGCCTAGTTCAGTCTTGTTATGCTGATGGCAATGTTGAAAGTGAGGTGATAGATTATCCAAGTGTCTAGTTTTATCTCTTTTACCAAAGTTAGTTCTCCGTGTATCTATATTTTATTTATTTTTTCTTTTTTTGTACAACATTTTTTATTTTTAATATATTCTTTGCTGATTGTTAAGAAAAAATGATAGAAAGAATGAAAAAGACTTTATGCAAAAAAATTTGCCTTCTTTACTAAATCATTGTCCAGAAGATTGGGCATTGCCAATTTTCATCCGGATGCAAGGATAAGTGTAAGAATGCAAAGGGAGGGTGAAGTTATCTTCCATTGGAATGTTTGGTTATATATCTATGGTTTCACCATGAGAGGGAGGGGATGGAAAGAAAGGAGTTGATCTCGAATAGCCAGATCTTTATTTCAACCGCCTATTCCTCCTTGAAAAATCATATTGTGCTCACTTACATCTCTCAATTAGTCTTGGCAATGGTGTGGACAAACCTACAAAGTTGTGCCAACCAAGACTCAAATGACAAATTTATGAAAGAATTACAAGATCGTCATGTCAAATCAATATAATTAAATCTAAGCAAGAGTGGAGCCATAGAATTTGTGGAAGGCGCATGATCTTTACAATGTTGTATTGGTTTGATTTGCTCTCTTCTCTAGATACACAAGGACCAACCTTGAAACGGAAAGCAACCTAAGCCTATCCCACAATGAGTTTCATTGCTAATAAACCCACATATCATTTTACACTTTAAGGCGTTTTAATTGAAAAACTCATTACTCATTAAGATGATCACTTCATGTATTGTGCTCGATCTAACAATGTCCTTTGGTCAACACTCTTCCATTAATTTAAGCATAGGACAATGACTATGGAACATTATAATTTAATCCCACATGAATGACTAGTTTCTTTTCTTTTCTTTTATTTTTTTTATTTTTTTATTTTATTTTTTATTTTATTATTTTTTTTTTTTAATCTCCACATCAGTGAAAGAAAGAAAGGACTTGAAAGAATTCCTCCATTGGTGCCTATATTTGCCATATCAAGCAACCATTTCTAGCTTGACCACACAAAATTTTTGCTCTCGTGGGCAATGAAGATGTTGGCCGAAATCATCCGATTTCGCACGAAAGCTGACTACGTTCGAGATATAACTTGATCTAGGAAAAACCTAGAGCTAAAGGGAGAAGATCTTTATAATCACCATAGAATGAGAGAATATTTCACCTACATGAACTTGTACTTTTCTTCTAATCTCATCACCGTTCTACAATTTCTGGACTTGCCACTTTCAGGATTAGACTTATAAGAGTCTCATTGGCAATACTTGGTAAGGTATGTAGTACCGGTAGTAAAAAAAAATACATACAAAAGCATATGGGTCAGCATGTATTATGTAAAGTACATGGAGTCACTATTATATAGTTAAACTAGGGGTTTGGATCTCTCCTATTGTTAGAGGGACTTCAACCCTGATCCAGAGATTAGAGTTCATTTGATACACATATCAATACATCAGTATGTATGTCAGGTGAACACCAACCATCGGATCACAACTAGAGGGAGTAGACAACAGCAGAAGATATCTTTCCATCAATGATGTTTGAGTTGGGGAAATAGGCCATGGGGAGCCTCCAGATCATCTTCAGCAGTTGGACCGCCTAGTGAGGGATCCGACAGCCGAGGATCACTTGGTGCGCAGCCCCATAAATAGGCCATGGGAGCCTCCAAATCATCTCCAGTGGTTGAGCCATCTAGTGAGGGATCCGACGGTCGAAGATCACTCGGCACCATATGAGGCTGTGCACCGAGTAATCCTCGGCCGTCAGATCCTTCACTAGGCTGCCCAACTATTGGAGATGATCCGAACTCGGGGGATGGTCTATGGGCCATGTGTGGATTCATTAGGATGTATATAGGCTGGGCTTTTGTATTAGTAGAACTTATATACATGCTGGGCTTCTTCACTAATAAATGTGTGTGTCTATCTGTACTTATAAAATACTCATAAATAGACCTAATTGCTCCTATCCAGATTCCAGAATCCCAATGGGTAAACTAGTTCTAACAAAAAAAAAAAAATGGTAAATAAGTAAACAAGGAGGGTAAAAACTCCCTACCTCCCGGAAGGAGATAGTCTCCTGTGGCAGGATGGTCCTGCAATTGATTCAAGGGTTTGAAGATCAGTTTGGCCGCCTGTCAATACATTGGGGGGTGGGTCGGCTGAAATCCGGCCCTTGACAGGCGGCAGGACCGCAGGAGACGATTTATATGCCTACCTCCCCCCCCAAAAAAAAATCATTTTAGCCTAGATAGTAAAATGTAACAACTCATCGATCTTACGTATCTTGATACTATGTAATGCTGCTAATCCCCAGTGAAACATCCGACATTTGGGAGTGCATTGGAACATGCACCCGATCACCACTGCCACCACCACCCACCATCACTGTCGCCACCACCACTGTCGCCGCCACCACCCACAAGCACCACCACCCCCCCCATCACCGCCACCACCACCACCACCACCGCCACCATCAAACAGTATTCTAGAAGCATAGTTTTTTAATTTTGGAACAGCATTATCAAATAACATTCTATTCCAAAAATCCTGACTCTAGAAAAGAAGTAGAAAACGACTCTTGGACCAGGAGTAGCTTCATGAGAGCTAGAGAATTATCAAACCGGCCTTACCCTCCAAACGCATGGAAGAGGTTAATCTATTTATCTTCAACATTGAACTATCCAAATGTTAAGTAGATAGATGACACGTGTATCAAATATAGTTTAATTATTTTTTAGTTACATTTCTGTAAGGCTATATAGCCATATAGGCCATCACAATTCTTCTCTCAGATTGATTCGTTCTCAACATGGTATCAGAGCGATCACGCTCCGATTGATTTTTTTTTTCTTCGATCTCTGAGGGAAATCACTGCAACTATCTCTACAAACTCCCACGTACTTCGAATTCGATTGACTCTGCAACTCCGAGCAATTGCTTTTACTCTATGTCTACTTTGTTTACACAACAGATCATTTCTGTTGTTTAAATCTGTAACAGTAACATCTTTAGTTTCTATTGATCATCTTCTGTTGATTCTGTTGTTTAGATCCGTAGCATCTGTATTTTCTGCTAGTTCAGCCTTTGATGTCTGGCTGATTGCTATTTTGAAATTTCTTTTAGCTTGGTTCTTCCATTCTTTCTTGCGATCCTTTGTTTGCAAGTTAGAGTTTCTTGTAATTACTTGACACGATTCTTGTAATATAGCGCGTTGCATTGGGCCCGAAGAATAAATTCAGCTTCATTGATGGCACCTTTCCGCTTCCTGCCGACGACAATACCCTAAAAGTTTCT
Source organism: Protea cynaroides (assembly GCA_028583415.1). NCBI lineage: Eukaryota > Viridiplantae > Streptophyta > Magnoliopsida > Proteales > Proteaceae > Protea > Protea cynaroides. The sequence goes on along the minus strand of CM053266.1, from coordinate 30,604,978 downwards.
TACAAATTAGTGCATATTACTGGGTCAAGTTTCTGTTCCTATTATTTTGGAATAGACTAAGTCAGTAGTGAGGTGTCAAATAACTAGTGTCTTACTCTACAGTGGTAGGATTTTCTTGTTAGTACGTAGTTGGTGATTTGTTTAACAGAGTTTGTTATGCTTTAAGTCTATAAGTTCAAACGTATGATATAATTTGTTTTTTTCAAGCTTCAATAATATTATTCAGTTCATTCTCCTAATATCAATTTTTTTTTTTTTTTTTATCAATTTCCTAGCAATTCTTTTGTAATATGGTATCAAAGCTGAACTAAGGTTCTCTGTTTATTTCACTCTTCTTGTCTATCAAGTTTGTCTAAAAAAAAAAAAAGGAGTTTGTCTTGTTGGAGAAGATTGAAACTTGAAAAAGGAAATTCGTGTCCTACAATATGGAGTTAAATGGGGAAAACAGTTTTAACACCCAATACGGTGTTGAGAAGCTTGTAGGCACAAACTACAAGTACTGGAGAATGTGTATGGAGGCTTATCTTCAAGGTCAAGACCTGTGGGAACTAGTTGCTGGTGCTGATACTGTGATTCCAGCTGACCCTCTTGACAATACTGAATCACGAAGGAAATGGAAGATCAAATGTGGAAAGGCTTTATTTGCTTTGAGAACATCAATCAGCATGGAGTTTATTGATCATGTTCGTGATGTTAGTTCTCCAAAGGAGATCTGGGAGACTCTTGAGAGGGTATTCTCCAAGAAGAATACAGCAAGGTTACAACTCTTGAAAAATGAATTGGCAATGATGACACAAGGAGGTATGTCAATCTCAGAATATTTCTTACGTGTCAAACACATATGTGCTGAAATTTCAGAGATAGATACAAATGAGAAGATCACTGACGATTTCTTATTCACGGCTTGAGGAAGGAGTACTCACCCTTTGTTACCTCCATTCAAGGATGGGTAACTCAGCCATCAGTAGAAGAATTGGAAAGCTTGCTCTCTAATCAGGAGGCATTGACTAAACAGGTGATCACAAATTCCAATTCTGAACCTGATGCTATTCTTTTTTCAAAAGAAAAGGCTAGCCAAAAAAATTCAGAAGAAGGCACAAATGGGAGGACATCCAACGGCAGCCCACAAGGTAACAAATTTGTCAAATGTTACAGATGCGGGAAGATTGGACATATAAAGAAAAATTGCCATGTGAAGCTCTCCAAAGCAAATGTTGCTTGTAAAGCTGAAGAAGATGATGAACTCAATTGAGAGCAATGTTTTACTACCGAAGTAGTTGAAGGAACAAATCAAGCACCAGTCAACTATGTCAACTACAAGGAGGAATGGATCATTATAGTCCTGGTTGTTGTTCACATCATGTGACCGAAAATGATTCGTTATTTTCAGAGGTACGACAACATAATGGAGAACGAGTTATTGTTACTGTAAATAACTCTACTTATCTGGTAGCAAAAGAAGGTGCTGTGAAGATTGGTATTGATGATACAAATGTCAAGCTAGACGATGTCTATCATGTTCCAGGTTTGACGAAAAATTTAGTTTCAGTTTCTCAGATTACTAACTCTAGAAAATATGTTTTGTTCGGTCCAAATGAAGTGAAGGTGCTTGATAATGTGAAAAATATTGCTGCTAATGTTGTTTTTACTGGTGAAAAGAAAGGCTCTTTATTTGTCATGTCAGTAGGGGAGGCATATGTAAAAAGGACAAGTCAGACTGATAGTGCAACCATTTGGCATGCTCGGTTGGGGCATTTAGGCTATCAAATGCTGCAGCAAATTTCTTCAAAGAAGTTGATGGATGGCTTACCAACTCTTAAAGACGTACATGAAAATGTGATTTGTTAAGGCTACCAATATGGCAAATCACATCGTCTTCCTTTCAAGTCCTCATCTAATCGTAGGTCAGATCTGTTCGAATTGGTTCACACAGATCTAATGGGACCAACAAGAACACCAAGCTACAGTGGTTATCACTATGTCATGGTGTTGGTAGATGACCACTTGGGTGTATTTTTTAAAAGAGAAGAATGAAGCACTATCAAAGTTCGTTGATTTCAATAGTGTGGTAGAAAAAAGTTTGGGTAGAAAATAAAATGCTTGAGGAGCGACAATGGAGGTGAATTCATGTCCAATGACTTCTCGCAATATTGTAACAATAATGGAATTCAATGGCAAATGACATGTCCTAACACCCCTCAGCAAAACAGGGTTGCAAAAAGGAAGTTGGCATATCTCACTTCAATAAGTTTATCATGGCTACATGATAAGAGTCTTCCTTGAGAGCTTTGGGCAGAAGCAGTTCAATATGCATGCCATGTGATAAATCGATTACCTCCATGGCCAGGTAAAGAAAAGACTAATTTTGAGATATTGTATGATGTAAAACCAAACGTAAATTATTTTCGAGTGTTTGGCTCTACTTGCTATGTTCATGTTCCTAAAACTAATCGAACCAAAGTTGACCCGAAAGCAAAGAAATGTCTTTGTTGGTTATGATGCATGTAGAAAAGGATGGAGGTGCATGGACCCAATGACAAAGAAATTTGTCACATCTAGGGACGTTGTATTTAATGAAGTTTCATCATGGTATTCTGCTCAAAAATCAATTGTCAAAGATGCTGGTCTTGATGATGATCAAGGTGATTTGGAGCCATTTCCCTCAGTCGATGTACAAACATCTTGTGATGATTTTAGACATCAAGGAAGTGAAGAATCTCCAGCTCCAAGGCTGAACACTCTAAGTTCAGAAGCTGTTGAGTAGACAATCAGAAAATCAATAAGGGAGAGAAGACAACCAGTCCACCTTAAAGATTATGAAGTGCAACTCAATCATTGCTCTGTAACATCATGTTTGTTTGTCGGAGAAATAAATGAAGAAGAACCAGTGTGCTATGAAAAAGCTAAGGGCTGTCCAGAATGGGAAGGAGCAATGCAAGAAGAAATAAAAGCGTTACTTGGGAGCTTGTGCCAAAAGCGGAAAATTGTAAATCGGTAACTTGCAAATGGATTTATAGTCTAAAGAAGAAGACAGATGGCACGATTGACAGATACAAAGCATGTTTAATTGCTCGTGGTTTTTCTCAAAGCTATGGACTGGATTACGAGGAGACTTTCAGTCCAGTGGCAAAAATGGTGACAGTGAGATCCAGTTTTTCACTTGCTGCATGCTTTCAGAAGGTGGAAGGTTGATGTAAAGAACGCATTTCTTTCTTTACGGTGAATTAAATCATGAAGTGCTGATGGAACAACCCCAAGGATTTATCTCTGAGCAATTTCCCCACCATATTTGTAGATTGAAGAAGGCGTTGTATGGCCTTAAACAAGCACCACGTGCTTGGAATGGTAAAGTTGCCCAATACTTCATTTTTTGTGGTTTTAAAGTATCTGATTCAGATTATAGTTTGTTTGTAAAATTAGAATCAAAGATGCATTTGCTAGTTTTATTATATGTAGACGACATGATAATTACAGGAGATGACGAAACTGAAATTTCTCGATTGAGGAATGATTTGTCAATCAGATTTGAAATGAAAATTTTAGGCGAGATTGGATGTTTTCTTGGCCTAGAAGTGGAAAAATCAAATCAGGGATATTTTATATCTCAAAGAAGATATGCAAGGGATCTCTTGGAGCGTTTTGGCATGGGGGAGTCAAAAGAAATGACTACTCCTATGGAACCATATCTCAAGTTGATAAAAGAGGAAGGAAAGCTGTTGAAGGATGCTAGAAGGTTTCGGCATCTTGTTGGTAGTTTAATTTATTTAACTATCGCAAGACCAGAAATTGCTTACTCTGTTAGTGTCATCTCTCAGTTTATGCAAAGTCCAAGAACTCCTCATTTAGAAGCTGCTAAAGAATATTACGTTATGTAAAAGGTTCTCTTGCTTATGATCTTATGTACAAAGCAAATAAGGATTTTCTTCTAAGAGGATTTACCGATACAAATTGGGCAGGTGGTGTAATTGATCATCGTTCAATTCAAGGTATTGTTTGAGCATGGGTTCAGCTATTGTCTCATGGTGTAGTAAGAAGCAATCTACTGTTGCATTGTCCAGTACTGAAGCAGAGTACATGGCTGCAACAATGGCTGCACAAGAATGCATCTGGTTAAAGTGTTTGATAGGAGATATTTCTTCTAAAGTTGATTATGTGGTATAGATTCATTGTGACAATGAGAGTGCTATCAAGCTTGCTTCAAATCCAATTTTTCATGGGCGAACAAAACATATTGAAGTTCATCATCACTTTGTTCGAGAGAAAGTGCTGAATCAAGAAATTGAATTGAATAGTATTCATACTAGTGATCAAGTTGCTTTTGTATATTTACAAAAAGCCTTAGCTAAGCCTAAGTTTGAGAATTTTAGAGCAGCTCTTGGAGTTATTGACCGTAAGTATGCACTAAGGGAGAGTCTTACAAATCAGTGCATATTACTGGGTCAAGTTTCTGTTCCTATTATTTTGGAATAGACTTAAGTCAGTAGTGAAGTGTCAAATAAAGAATATCTTACTCTATAGTGCTAGGATTTTCTTGTTAGTAGTTGGTGATTTGTTTTGGAGAGTTTGTTATGGTTTAAGTCTATAAGTTCAAACGTATGGTGTAATTTGCTTTTTTTTCAAGTTTCAATAATATTATTCAGTTCATTCTCCTAATATCAGTTATCGCCTGGATTCAAAGTGACCTGATGGTAATACTTCTCCCATTGAACCCACAGTCCCACCTAATAACATCACTACCATTTGAAGCCGAGCCTACTAATACTCTTATATCTGAACCCACTGCTTCTGAATCAATTGTAGTTGCACCTCATACTCACATCAGACCTACTCGCAATCGCACACCATCAGTTCTTTTAAGGGATTTTGTATGTAATGCCGCTAACGCACTAATGATCAACTAAGAATTATTAATTAGGTTTCAGTCACGTTAAAAAAAAACCATAGGTTAAGAAGTACTAAAGTGCAAAAGATGTCAAAACTCAAAACAAACAAGATTAAATGCCTAATGATTAGGTAAACCAATGAACATAAAAACAGAAACTTCCCAATAATCAAAGAGATGAAATCCTAATCATAACATACTAAATATGAAGGCTTAGCTATAAAGAAACTTCTCACGGGGCTAACCATGTTAGTAAGTACTAAACACGACTAGACTATGATAGAGATTGTGTGGAATAGACTTACAAAGAAAGCATAGATGTAACCGAAATAATAAAAAAGCAAAAACAATGGGAAGAAACGATAACAAAAAATAGATATGATAGCAAACCCGAAAAATTAGAAGATGTAGACTTACTGACCGAAACAAAGAACCAGCTATAAGGGCGTTACGCCGAGTAGGGCTGTATTGTCCTTATAACCTGAAAAAAAAACAATGAAGAGAAGGAAGAAGTATACCTGTCCACGGAGAGAGGGAGAAGGTAGTTGCTGTACCGCAAGAGAGAGAGAAGATAGCCCGTACCTGCAAGAAAGAGAGAAGAAAGCTGCTGTACCTGCAAGAAAGAGAGAAGAAAGAGAGAGAGAGAGACGAGAAAGAGAGAGAGAGACGAGAAAGAGAGAGAGAGACGAGAAGGAGAGAGATGAGAAAAGAGAGAGTACGAGAGATATTTTCTTTTCTCTTCTCTTTTTTTCTCGCATTCAATAATCATAATCCGAATTTTTATTACTTAAAAACCTTTATAAGGCTTATAACCCTAATTAGAGTATAACTCTAAAACTAATAATAAGCCAACTAAACAACTAAAAGGGGCCCACCTTTGGACCCACAATTCTAACAAACTAAAATTCAAAAGGGCCCACAAATGGGACCCACAACTCTAACAAACTAAAATTCCCACGTTTACAGCAATAAAACAGAATAAAACAAAATAAAAAATAAATAGAATCCTACAGCTAATAGAATCCTAAACCTACTAGGACTCTTAGATGTCCTCATCAGTCCTCAAAATGGGACAAACCAGTGGTTCTATTTTTTGAAAGGTTGTACGCAAACTCGGCTTGGGTAAGGACACGGTCCCAACTAGTAAGGTGTTCGCCTATTAGACAACGTAACAGATTTCCTAAACTCCTATTTATGACCTCGCTTGACCATCGGTCCGAGGGTGGAAAGCCGATGAAAAACTACAGTTTAGTACCTAACATGCGCCACAAAGTTCGCCAAAATGACTAGTGAACTTGACATCCCTATCCGACACTATTGTCTTAGGTAAACCATGATACTTGACGACCTCACTAAAGAAGAGTTTGGCTACAATGGAGGCATCAAAAGTCTTTGAGCATGGAATAAAATGGGCCATCTTTGAGAAACGGTCTACTACCACAAAAACAGAATCATGACCTCTCGAAGTCCTCGGCAATCCTAGCACAAAGTCCATACTCAAATCTTGCCATGGGGTATGAGGAACAGAAGAGGAGTATACAGCCAAGATTTTGCTTCGTTTGTTTAGCGCTTGACATGTTCGACACGGCTAATAATTCGAGATACATCCCTCTTCGAGGTTAGGCCAGAAAATCGGTCCTCAACAAGGGCAATGGTTTTATCTCGACCGAAATGACCGGCTACCCCACCAAGATGTAATTCCCAGTTAGAAAGTCTCTTAATGAAGTCCCGGGAATACACAACCGAGTCCCTTTAAAAAGGAATCCATCTCTCGAGTATGTAATCCGAGTGATTTGCCGATGGGTCTTCGCCGAGAGGTATAAGGCTCACTAAAATCTAGGCATGTAGGATACTGTTCTTAATTTGCTCAAACCCTACAACCTCAATACTCATGGTTTGGAGCAATGCCTTAACCTGATTTTTGACTAATTTCGTGGAAAGATGGGCATGTGAACCCTACTTAATGCATCGCAGCAAGTGTTATCAACACCGGGTTTATGTTTGAGCACAAAGGTGTACTCTTGTAAGAATTCAGCCCACTTGGCATGTCTAGGGTTCAGTTTGGTCTGAGAACTTAAATATTTCAATGCCTGGTGGTCTGAATATAAAACAAATTCTTGTGGTAAGAGATAGTGTCGCCAATAGCGCAAAGCTTGGACAACCACAGAGAATTCTTTGTCATAGGTGGAATACCGTTGCTTGGCTTCATTAAGCTTCTCACTAAAATAAGCAACAGGATGTCCTTCTTGAACAAGGACGCCACCAATTCCAGGGCGGAGGCATCACATTGCACTTCAAAGACTTTGGAGAAATCGGGAGACGTAGAACGGGTGATTGAGTCATTAACTTTTTGATTTCTACAAAAGCCTTAGCAGCCCTCCCTAGTCCACTGGAACTCTCCTTTTTTATGCAATCGGTGATGGGGGCCATGATGGCACTAAACCGCTGGATGAACCGCCTATAAAGGTTGCTAGCCGTGAAAACTTCGTACTTCATGGGTGTTAGCCGGTTCAGCCATTCAATAATTGCTTTTATTTTCTCGGGATCGGCAGATACCCTTGTTCGAGACAATAAATCCTAAGAAAATGACTTGATCACTCATAAAGGTACACTTCTTTAAATTGACATAAAGTTTTTCATTCTGTTTGGAAGACTTTACGTAAGTGATCTAGGTGAGTGGTTTGTGTTTTTCTACGAAGATGAGGATATCATCAAAGTAAACCACTAAGAACTTGTCATTGTATGGTCGTAGCACCCGATTCATAATTCTCATAAATGTACTCGGGTGCATTGGTCAAACCAAAAGGCATGACAAGCCACCCATATAGACCGCCCTTTGTTTTGAAGGCGCCTTCCACTCATCCCCGTGTCTAACCCGAATTTGGTGATACCCACTCTTAAGGTCAATCTTGGAAAGATTTTCGCTCCACCCATCATCTCTAGCATGTCATCAAGTCTAGGTATAGGAAACCTATACTTAACGGTGATTTTGTTGATGGCTCATTGGCCAACACACATACGCCAAGTTCCATCTTTCTTGGGTGTAAGTAGAGCGGGTACCCCCGAGGGCTAAGACTTTCTAATGAATCCTTCTCAAGTAGCTCATCTACTTGTCTTTTAAGTTCGGCATGTTCCTTGGGATTCATCCTATAATGGGGCAAGTTTGGCGGTGAAGACCACCGAACCAAATCGATAACATGTTGAATGTCACGCATAGGTGGTAGTTCGGTTAGTTCATCCGAAACAATCGCTCAAACTCTTTCAGAGGGGTTGAACTTCTTTTGAGCCTCAACAAATGGATTGGGAAGTTCTTTGTTAACTTGTGTGGCTACTAAAGCATAAATAACCCCGTATCCTTACACTCTTTTTCAAACTGCTTTTGCATTCATGATGTTGAGTGTTTTCGAAGGGGTGGTTCTTGGATGTGCTTCCCTTATGTTCCGGGACTTTTATCTCCTTAGGGGACTAGGAAACAATTTGATTTTCTTACCTTTAAACTCAAAGACATTTGTTCCAGGTATGGCTCCTTGTCCCATCCAATCTTATTTTTTTTCCTTCTCAGCCTTTTCACCATCTTATAATGCATTACTTTTAAATTTGTGTTCTCAAGTTGAGTTCACCACTTTTACTCGGGCCCAAAAAGATCCATTATGGAGAAATGCAATGGCTGATGAAATGAAAACCTTGACTGATAACAAGACTTGGAGCATTGAACCATTACCCAAAGAAAAACATCCCATAGGCTGTAAATGGGTGTTTAAAATAAAACGCTATGTTGATGACGGCGCTATTGAGCTGTATAAGACCCGCTTAGTTGCAAAAGGGTACACTCAAATCTTAAACTAATTAGTATGATTATTCCAATATATTTGTTGATGGTGATTTTGAATTTATATTGAATTATTCAATGTAAAAGTTTAAACTATTAATAAAAAGGTCAAACTAATATATAAAGTTATCCAAAATCTTAAACTAATTAGTATGATTATTCCATATAATGGTAACGGCCTATGTGTCTCTTCCTCTCCTTTCAGCATCCAGTATCAAGGTTTAGCCATAGATATACAATTTCATCAATTATCATTTTATTTTCTTATAAAAAAAAAGTCATTATTAGGGGTTGGTTGATGGATGAACTTATTCAATTTGGTTTTGGTCAGTCTGAATTGATTTTAATTTTGATTTAGTTCGGTTTCAGGTTTTATCTAGTTGGTTTATTGGGCTCTTATCGATTCGTTATCGAATGTTACCAATTTTAAAAACAAAAGCAACTTTTTATCATTTTTGTGGTTTTTTATCAGTTTTTTTTTTGTTTCCTTTTGCTGGGGGTTTCGCCCCGTCTTAATTGTCGAATTCACCTAGTTTTATTGGTCGATTCAGACCGGTTTTGATTTTTCACTCACTCCAAAAACCCCAAACTAAACATAAACTAAACATGCACGATAAGGAAATCGATACAATTGTGTTCAACTTTTTCGATTGACTCAGTTTGATCCAATTGGTTTGGGTTTAATTTTGAGACATCCTAATGGATGTTTCCTGATAGGGATGTATTGAAACCGTCAATCGAAAAAGGACATGTGTCCTAAGCGTATCTTCAACATGTGTCCCTACACACATGTTCGTTGCCAGTGCCACATTATAGACTGATTACATGGAAAGGCATCCCCACGATTTTGGGAGGTAACTAACTGTAAATACCCCACTACCATGGGTGACCCCACCAATCTCGGCTAGGTGTCATCCCCCAACAGTATTTGCAAGCTGGACTCTCGGATCCATACAAGGAAAACCTATCGGAAGATCTTCATCCAACGATCATAAAGCTCTCCTACTCACATCCGAACACCTATTTCTAAGGGTGTAGGATCGTGGCTACACCAACTTTCCTTATCCAATTGCCACGACAGCTCACAGCTGGTGGCATAAGATCCTTGATGAGCCCAAGATCAAAGAAACACTCGGATCATGCTTACAACTACTACACTCCGTGCCTCTCTATAAATAGAGCCCAAAAAGAAGGTAACCGGATCCTTTTCTTCTTACTTTTTTTAACTATTCTCTCCCTCTCTCTCTCTCTCTCTCTCTCTCACTACTTAAACCCTACTTTATAGGAGCTCGTATTCCTCTCGTACAGAACTCCAACTATTTGTTATCAGTTTTGACTTAGGCATCAGAGTGGTCACAGGGTTTTTAAACGAAACCCTCCCTCATTGCCTAATTTACTTCTCTTTTGACATTTATCATCCTCAAGAATCGATGAACGAAAACCATCGACAACAAGTCCAACCATGATGTTTCTATGGACATTATACCTCGCTGAGCCATGTTGAAGTTGGATGAGGTGAAATTTTGTAGATTTCTGCTTTCCGATTTTTTTGATTTTTTGATTTTTTTAATATTTTTTTATAGGTTTCTATAGATGTTATACTCTTGAGTTGACTTGTACACTCATCTTAAGTGTGTAAAAAACTAAAGTGAGCACTCATTAGCATTAATCCCCCAAACTAAAGTGAGCACTCATTAGGTATAGGATTGATCGATTCGTATCTGTTTCGATCATCACTTGATACCAATCCAATACCTATCATCTTTTGTTTTCAAGGATTGGTCAAGGTGTCAAATCAAGGACCGGATCAACCAGTCCTTACACATCTCAACCAGGTCGATCTTCCATGATTACTAGTAATATATTTTTTTTGCCTTTTTCATTAATAACAAACCAATCCAGTCTTGGATCATGCCAATTCTAAAAAACAGTGAATTATCAGAAAAACCAGACCGAACCAACCAATTTATATCAGATCGGTTTGGTTTTGACAGAAAAACCTTTGCTCTTTATAAAAAAGAATTGCTTTGGTTTTAGTGGCTCAAGATATTTTTTGGGAAATTTTTTTTTAAATTCCCTTGTTCTTTATAATATATATACTCAACCTTTTTTTATTTTGTATTTTCTTTCAGATTCTTTCAAATAGTGAAACTTTCATCTCTTCTTTTTCCCTTAAGATTTCTAAATTCCTAAATTAACTTTTTATTTTGCATTCAGATGGATTTTCTTCCTTTTGTCAAATATATCAGTTGATTCAATTATAATGAATTTGAATCAAACTAATTCAATTGAGTGAACTAAGAAATTAAAAGTTTAAAAAAAAAAAATCAAAGGGATTCTGAAGGTGGGAAGAAGAATCGATTGGATTCTATCTTCTCCAACATTAGGTCTTTGAGAAGAAAGCCGGGAATTCCATGGTTTTGCGTATAGTTTACATACGATCAATCAGCTCCCACCAAATACTTACCACCCCTATTTGAGAAGAAGCCCACAAATCAACAACTCAAATGTAATTTTAAGGGTGTCAATTTTGGGACCGAACCGATAGTTTAGACTGAGTCACTTTGAATTAATCTGAAATCGATCTGGACCGAATAGTTATTGGACATGTTTTGGTTGAGATATAGCATATCCTATTGGTCCCAATCTGATCCGTGCTAGCCCGAAAATCTGCCTGAAAAGCAGACCGATGAATCCGAACAAGATAATGGCCCGGACCAAACTGATTTAGACCGAATTAAACTCTAGTTTCACTACTTCAGTCTTCTAGATGGTCTTAGCGGGTTTCTATTGCGCTTTCAAATCGAATCATCCTGAACTAGCCCGATAACAATCGAAAATCAGACTGGCCTGTTAGTTAATGTGCACAGTGCAGCCCACCTAGTCCAAACCTCTTAATGAACATGTTTTGATCATGCCTTATAAAACTTGACACCGATTTGACCCAAACACTGTATTTGTCAGATCGGTACAAAAACTCTTCTTATTTACGAAAATCAAATCTTATCTCCTAGATACGAATTTCTCATAATAACCTCTACTTATGAGTTACCCAATCCCTACCCCCCAAAAGGAATCCATGTCCATGCTCTATGACATTGGCCGGTGTCATGAAGCAAGATCCTTATCTAAATATGGGTGAAGTAAAGGAAAATTTCACGTACGATCCCTGGACTATGGATAAATTATACCTATCATCAATTAGTTTCTGACAATTACAAATACCATTCGTAATTTCAAAAACATGTAACAAAAATATCCATTCTATCAACGGTATTAAATCTAAAATTTAGAAAACAAATTTGCATTTGTTGAGTTTACAACGCAAATTGCCATGACAGCATGGGAAACCTTCTCCTTTTTTTCAAATTGACTAGAATAAGATAAAGAGGTGGAATTAACTCCGTTACTTGATCATTGTTACCGGAATAGATCTTTTTATCATGTTTCTGAAATTAAAAAGAATATATATAATTATCAAAAAGTAATGGATGATAAATATAATTAATCCATACTCCAACAATAATATATGTGATTTTTAGTTAAAATAAAGATTTAAGACCTGTGAGGTCCTTTTAAGACTAGTGGAGACAGGTAAGTGGCCTTTGCGGTTTAGCCTAAGAATCAATGGGCCCACACGTGAGTGGTAGTATTCAGTGGGCTGTGGGCCCACCCCATTGTTTTGATTTAGAGCCAATAGCATCCTCCCATATAATGCACTGATAAGATTTTCTTTTATTTTTTAGTAAAAATACACTGATAAGATTTGCTTTCATTGGGAAAGGGAAGACAAAAAAACATGGAAATTCAGGGAAGAATGGGATGATTAGATAGACGTGTCACAGCATAGTGGTGGACCAATGTTTGTGATTGCGGGCCCATCCTATAAAACAGGCCCAGGGACCATCCACTCTACAAAGCAGGATCTAAGATATATTAGACAAATTAAAATCGAAATGATTGAATAATAACCAATTCTAAGTAGTCAAATCAAAATCGATTATAATTGGTTATGTAATAATGTTGCACAAAACTATTTCCATGACGGTGGTCTTCCCCGGATTTAAATCCTCTCATACCTCTCAACTTGGTATGAAGAAATACAATAATTGTCTTTCACTATGTACGTATATTAATACATCGATATATATACACAATAAACTACAGTCACTGGATTTCTTCATACCTGCATGAAGGATATGAGAGGATTAAAATCTATATTCCTCTAATTTTCAGACGAAATTGTTCTCATAGTTGTTAAGTCGTTCATGTCATACCTCAATTTTGGCTGAACCAGAAGTGTGAGTGAACCGTCACTAAATCAACGGTCCACACCAGGATCTCAATAAGACTGTATTCACCATTACAAATCATTGCACATAACCATAATCAGAATATAAATAAATATAGCGGAAGTCTTAAATTAAATGAATCGAGTACCTCTATTGATAAATAAAATAAATTATCCAATTATTCAAAATATCAAAACGTAAATAAATAGCTTTACATCATTTATAAAATCCAGCTGAAATCAAATCACCTATATCCTAGAGGTACACGCAGAAATAACACTCGCATGAAGCGTCATGCTCGTCCTCCCCTGCTTGCACTTCTAAAGCAGCAACACCTCCATACACTGGAGCACTACACGTAGTATTGTCTGCATCAACATTTAAAAATACTGTATACACAAAGGTGAACTCACAACTTAGCTCAGTAAGAAAATCAAACAATACAACAAACAACATGCATGAATAACATTCACATTTTTGTCTGATTTTAAGTTTGTAATGTGCTATAGAAAGGATTAGCGGTCACCGCACCTCTATACACGAGTGTCTGAATCCGCCCAATGGATTAAACACCACTGTCATCCCACATGCACCCACCATGGAATAGGAATAGAGCTAAAGTGTCCGGATCACACACCGCCAACACTTCCCCTGATGCCCTACCCATACCAACATGTAAGTCCCTATTGGCGAGGGCTTGCAAACTGGGTTTGTAATTAACCAATCATATATGTCATCATAGTAGGTCCTATCCCAGCACAGCTCCTTACGGTATAAAGATAGGGCTCGAGTCTAGTGACCAGGCTGGAGACCACAGTGCCACTTCCTCCCCCTGATACCCTACCCGCACCAAGCATGCTAAGACAACAGCGATACGAAAATGTTCTAGTGTGAGGAATGATCCAAGACCCCAGGCCCTTCCCGTTCCATACACCAACGAAAATAATCACATGCATAACAATCACATCCTACCATAGCGAGTATGCATGAACAATATAATAACTGAAAGTAAAGATGACATGTGAGTATGCACAAACACCATTCCATAGAATAATAATAATTATTAACAACGAACAATATAATAACTAAAAGTAAAGATGACATGTGAGTATGCACAAACACCATTCCACAAAATAATAATAATTATTAACAACGTTTTACTGTTATTAAGTTATTAGGGTTTAAGTCTGATTCCATTACCTGACGCTTGATTGCTAGCTTGCTCCGCGTCACAGAATCCAAACTTGCTATCACAAAGTCCTACACGATGTTAGGGTTCAGTTAGAATTAGTTAAATAGGTTTTACGTTGGTCGAAAACCAACTGGGGTTGAAAACACCCCTGTCGGTGCATACCGATCGCAGGTACCGATCGCAACACTGTGGGGAAAGGTGCGACCGATATGGTCGACCGGTCCCCCAATGACCAGTTCTCGAGAGGCACCGATCGCACATAGTGCAACCGGTATAGTCGACTGATATGCCTCCGGAAGACCACCAACTTGGTGTTCGTCTTCTGTCGGTCACCCATTACGGCTGTTAGGATTTCTCCTATGCATTCTAGGCCTGAGCAACGAGTTAGGGTTGTTTTATGTTCCATTCAAGTCCTAGTTCTGATGATTCTTTGCCCAAATTCGAATCTAGGGTTTATCGAACAATTAGGGTTTAACGAAAAACTAAGGGTTTTAGATCAATACCCAGCCTTGCATGGTATTGATCAGTCATGATCAATCATCTATAATGCTTAACTTAGAGAGAAGTTCAAGCACTTACCGTTGATTCACAACTATGGTGTTCTTCGTCCAACGACGGTTCCTCTTCCACATTTCTTAGCTCATTCTCCTCTTTCGATCTCTTTCTCCCCTCTAGGGTTTGTGATAATAATCAAAGATGTTTAAGGAAGTTTAGAGGTCCTTAAATAGGCTAGGGTAGAGTTTAGGAAATTTTCCTACGTTAAAAAAGTCTCTAGGCTCGAGATTGGCAAGCGAGACCCACAGAGATCTGTTTCTGGATCTAACTAGTTTGTTTGCGCAAACATACCGGTCGACCGGTATATAGACTGGTATCATGAGACCTGTATAAATTATTTCTCTATTTTTGGTCTATTTTCATACTTGATTGTCATCCGCTCATCCTGTCTGGTCTGGTTATGATTGGAAGACCTGTTACAACATGAAATAGATGTTTAGATCGGGTTCATGGAGTACGAATTTTACAATTCAGTCGTCTATTGGACATATTGCATGCATCAGTATGTGTATCGACCACCCCCTGTCTATCCAATGGATAAAGATATTGACGATAATCATTGAGGGGAGGGGGAGGGGGAAGGGGGGGGGGGGGGGGGGGGGGTTAGGGAAGCACGGTATTTTGAGATCAAAGAAGATGAATAAATGTAGCACCAAAATAGTTATGAAGCCTTTGTTAATCGCTATTGATATTTGATAAATCAACTTCATATGACCTCGGAAGCCTTTAATAGGTATATAATGGTAAATCGAATTCAAAAAATTTATGAAAACCTATTTTACTTTCAAAATTCAAAAACTTTAGAAAAAAAAAATAAAATTGGGTATAATGTTTCATGACATTCAACAACAGAGGTGTCATTTAGACAGCCATGAAGGCAAGGGTGTTTTCGTCATTTTAACTTTATTACGGTGACGTGTTTGGTGACATGCTATACTAATTTGATGTGTTTACCTTTCATGGGTAAAATAATAATAAAAAATGTAATAAACAGCTCTCTTTATGGTCTAACGTTTTTGTTTTAGATAGAAATTCTCTCCTACGAACCTGCAGACTGCTAAGGATTGGATTTTTAGGGGACACGCACTGACTGAACAACAGTATAAAAATCTTCTCTCGCCCACCTACCGCCGGCCAAAGGCGGAATTTCAGCCGGCCTACCTCCCAATGTATTAGTAGGCAGGCCGACTGATCCCCAGCCCTTGGATCAGCGGCAGGAATCTCCTGCCGGGGGAGAGGATTCAGTTCCAACAACCTTGGATCAGCCACAATTTCCACCTGCCGCAGGAGAAGATTTGGCTCCTTTTATTTCGGGGCATGGAAGGATTTGAATCAAATCCTTCCTATTTCACTGGTTCCTCTTGGGGTGGGGATCTGCACAATGCACTCCATTCTAGAAGCTTCACGCAATCCCACTATCTATTGTAATTGTCCTCCCAAAATGATTCCCGCTATCTATGTTTGTTTCTCTGGATAATCTCTTCTCTTCTCATCTCTTTGGCCTTGTTTCCTTTCTGTTTCAACTTCATCTGTGGCTTTGATTTCATTTACAGAAGACATAAACATAGTTCATTCTCTCACAAGTTTCTGCTTTTGTGGATTTTGTTTGGTTGTTGAGGGGAGAGGAGCAAAAGTAGAAAGAACAAACTGGGGAATATCGGAAGCAGCAGCAACAACGAAGGTAATAGTAGCAGGAGGAGACACGGAAACCATTTTCACAATCATCACAACAGCCACTCACCAATGCCTCCTCCACAACCTTCTCAACTAGAAATGACCGGAAATCTCTACGTCTTCACCACTGCTACCCCATAGTACCCTCCCCAATACCCAAACCCTAACCCATCCAACTACTATCAGTACTTTGGGTATTACCCACCACCGCTTCTTGTCCCATTGCCAACCCCTTACGATAACCATCCACGCCGCATGTTGGTGCCGATCCTTCTACCTAGGCGTATTGGGTTGGGGGTGGCCGCTACCCTAGTGGTCCTATTTCCGCTCCTTCTCCTTACGTTGATCACCAGAAGGCCATTACCATTCGTAACGACATTAATCTCAAGAAGGAGACTTTAAGGGTCGAACCTGACGAGGAGAACCCTGGCCAATTCCTTGTCGCCTTCACCTTTGATGCTACTATTGCCGGAAGGTATCGGTTTTGTTCTATTTGAATTTTATATTTAAATAAATAAATAATATATATAGGAAACAGGTTTAGTTTTTTTTTTTTTTTATCTCACTTGCCTTCAATCCCATATTCCACTCTTGCACAAAAGATGTTGCCGTTGACTATCACTACATACGGGAACTCGTAGGAATTTGGCTCGTCTCAAGTTCGAGATGAACTTGAGTCTTGCTCTCGAACTTGAGACTTGCCAGTGTTGATCATCCGGCCGACACCTAACATTTCCTCTCATCTCATGGTATAAGAGTGATTGTAAAAAAAAGTAAAAAAAAAAAATTGCAAAAACACTCAATCACTCTCATACTGATAGATGGGAAAGAGTGCCAGGTGTCGGCCATCCAGCCGACACTATGGCCGACACCGGTATTTCTCAAGTTCAAAATGAACTTGAGACGATCCTCTTCCAACTCACTCGGGATGCACATCGTCTCCTCCCAGTGATTTTGGGAGGACGCGGCAACCCATTTTGGATGGCTGCCACGTGGCTCTCGGTTGAATCTGAGACCCACGTCTGAGCCGACAATCCCTATTGGCTCGACTGAGTGTCGGCTCGGACGTGGGTCTCGGATTTACTGAGAGCTACGTGGCGGCCATCCAGGGCAGGTTGCCACTGTCCTCCCAGAACCATTGGGAGGACAAGATGCGGATCCACTCGTAGGTCGCAAACTTGTTGACATTCGATACATATCGAGCAAGAATCAGATTCCTAATATATTTACAAAAGGGCATAGCGCAATACGATTACAGTTTCTACAATCCAAGCTTCGACTTTTTTTACTGTCGCTCTGCTTGTTGGAGGATGATAAGCTATGTACAACCAAATTAGATCTGGATAAGGATAAGATTAGTTACCAATTCAGTTCTGGATAAGGATAAGATTAGTGAGTATATAGTTGTCAATTCAGTCTAGATAAAGATAAGATTAGTGACTAGATTTTTGAATTTAAATTATTGTAACAGCTCATACGGGATTCATACCTTTCATATAATCTCTATATAAAGAGACCATTGTGAATAAAATACAATTAAGCAGTGTTCATTTCCAACTGTTATTATTCTACACTCTTTATGTAATACTACTACATATGCATCCCGAACTGAAATTTATACAATATAGACATGAGACCACCATTAATCCTGAACTGAAAATCACGCCATTAATTCTGAAATGAAAATCAAACTATCTTAGGTTCTCTTTGGTTTGTATTATATAATGTATTATATAATATATTATAAAATTTATGATTATTTGGCATGATTTATAATGTCTATTTATAATTAAAATAAATCAATATAATTCATTATCTACAAATAGGTGAGTAGCTATTTATCATTATTAGAATAATCTATTAGGTGATTGTTTATATTTCTCATTATATAATGTATTATGTTTAGTGGTACCAAACGGTCATTATTTTCTACTCATAATCTATTATCATAATTGATTTGTCATAAATAACTCATAATACATTATATAATACAAACCAAAGAGAGCCTTAGGAACTACAATAAATTGTTTTTGTAAACCCTAAACCCGAAGTTGAGTTTTACGCCAAAATGGAGTTAACTATGGATCTGTGTGTGACCAGAGATGAGGAGAAAGTGAAATGGAGAAGAGAACAAGAGAGAGAGAGAGAGAAGTAAAAACTTACCAGAAATGCCGACGAACTTGGAATTGGTCGAAGTAGTTGGATGGAAGAATACTGTTGAACGTTGGACATTGGAGGGTAAAATGAGGGAACATTGTGGTTTTTTAATCTAAGGGTTTGTGAGGGTACTTTAGTCTTTTATTCATTCTTATTTTGTAGAAGATTAAAAAAGTCATTTCAACCTATGTTGCTTGTAAATGCAACAAGGGTAAAATGGTCTTTAAAATTTTGTACTTAATACGGTTAGAATTTGGGGTCAATTGTAATTGTTGTGAACTTTAAGGTAATATGGGTATTAAGACCAAAGTCCATGGGTGGTATAAGTAATTCTTCTAAATAAAAAATATAAGGGAAATTTACTTAGACACCCCTTTGACAATTGTTTTACTATAGAGAAGCATCCTCTCTTGACAAAAGTTACAGAGATTACCCCTGAAATAATATTTTATTACATTATAGTCCACACCGGGCGTTAAAAACTGACGAGACATATTCCATTTTTTAAGACAATACTGCCCTTACTCAATGTAAAATTACATAAATATACCATCATCTATCTCTAGGTAGAGGTCTTGTTCCAGAGATAGACGATGGTATATTTATGTAATTTTACATTTAGTAAGGTTAGTATTGTCTTAAAAAAAATTCATCAGTTTTTAACACTTGGACTATACGAAAATAAATCCTCTCATGCTCCTCATGCTGGCATGTAAATCCAATAACTGTGGTTTACTTTGCGTACATACTGATATATTGATATACACACATAGTGGATGACAACAACTGAATTTCCTAATGTCACCATGAGAGGCATGAGGGTATGAGAGGATTTGAATCTGGACTATACTGTTATAAAACAGTTTCAAGGGTAATTGTCAATAGAAAATAGTAAACCAATTGTGAGGGGTGTCTCAATAAATTTCCCTTAATAATAAATAAATGATTGGTTGAATAACAAAATGGGAAATTTTCACCCACCCCTCTTGAATTTTACCTTTAATTCAAGTAACTCCAAATTTTACCCAAAAATTTCACCTATTCCCCTCAGATGTGAAATATGTGTCAGACAGGTTCTAACTTAACAATTTGTTAAGTGACGATGTGGCAATCTTAAAAATTATATAATGACCAAATTACCCTTTAAAACTATTAATTTACTGTTTTACCATATTCTTCTTTTGTCGTGGTCTGAGATGAAGACTTGGAAAAACAAAGGAAGAAAAAAGGGAAAGGATGACATGCAGAGGTGGTGGGAAGAAATTGCATCAAACAGAAGACCTGATTTTTCTAGGCGTTCCTCCATTGGAATTGTTTCATTTTCAGTTCTGAGGCGTATGCAAGGGTTTTGCCAAACGGACTTGGGTGCTTTTGAATCTGAACCAGAAAAACGTGATAGAGAAAGGCAACCTCTGCAAGCCATCTTCAACGGTAACCTCTTTCCATTTTTTCATTTTTGTTTTTCCAATTTCTTCCCACCATCTCTGCAAGTCATCTTTTCGAGCTCTCGATATTCCAGCGCCGGCCTTTGCACGATCTCCACTCTACCTTCAACCTCCCCAAATGGTACTGGGAAGGATCTTTTCATCGGGGTCGATTCTTCTGAATTAGGTACCATTGATTTCTCTTTCTTCTTATCTTCCATTTTACTCAGTCTCTCTCCAATCAAATTAGTGTCTGGTATGAGCCACCTAATTAAGGTTAGCGGGTAGAGAAATTTTAAGCAAATTAAATCAAATCTAGAGATCACGAAGAGAGAGAGAGAGAGAGAGAGAGAGAGAGAGAACTAGCAAGTTGATAACAGTTGGTTTTCCGGAATCTCTGTTTTGGGTTTCAACTTTCTGGTCAATGAGGTAGGATGGAAAAAGACCCACTTAGGCAGAGGAGGCTCCGAGGAGGGGTTTGGATTTTTTCAAAAATCACGTATTGGCCATTCGATAGGGACGTCTCTCTTCTTCTTGTACAGGGAGGAGACAATTTGAATCCCAAAAAATAACATTGCCACGTAACATAGTGACCTTCACTGAAATCAATGTAGCACACCTCGACTGCGTTATACAACAATGTGTTGGGTACTAACTCCGGTGCCCTGAGTACCGAAGACCGTTCCCTGGCCCCCTTCGGAAAGGCTCCTCTTTGCCCTTCCACATCAGTGCTTCTGGGTATCCATAGAGCTCAATCACACGAGTGAGATCAAGGGTCCTCGGGGTTTTTAATTTTTATTTTTATTTTTATTTTTTTTAATGCTTCTTTCAATGAGAATAAAATAGATATTTTAAAATCTATACTTTTTACAGTGATTTTTACAGTGAGGGTGAAATAAACTTTTTCATTTTTCTGTTAAATACTTAACTGTATTAGGTGTGGCTGAAATTATGAGAAATGTTTGGGGTTGAGTGAATTAAATAAAAAAATTCAGGAGGGCTGGGTGAAATTTTCCCCAACAAAATAGTAATAAAACGGCTCTCACTTATCGAAAAAAAATAAAATAAAATAAAACGGCTCTCTTTGTGATCTAACGGCTTTGTTTTCCATATCGCTGGTTCCTCGTGGAGGGGGGATCTGCACGCTGGACTCCATTGTGGAAGCTTCACGCAATCCCACTATCTATCGTAACCGTCCTCCCAAAATGATTCCCTCTATCTATGGCTGTTTCTCCGGATAATCTCTTCTCTTCTCATCTCTTTGGGCTTGTTTCCTTTCTGCTTCACTTTCATCTGTGGTTTCGATTTCATTTACAGAAGACGTAAACGTATTCATTCTCTCGCAAGTTTCTGCTTTTGTGGATTTTGTTTGGTTGCTGAAGGGAGAGGAGGATAAGTAGAAAGAACAAAATGGGGAATATCGGAAGCAGCAGCAACAGCAATGGAGGTAATAGTAGCAGGAGGAGACACGGAAACCATTATCACAATCATCAAAACGGCCACTCACCAACTCCTCCTCCGCAACCTTCTCAACCTGAAATGACCGGAAATCGCTACGTCTTCGCCGCTGCTACCCCATACCCTCCTCAATACCCAAACCCTAACCCGTCTAACTACTATCAGTACTCTGGGTATTACCCACCACCGCTTCCTGTCCCGCTGCCAACCCCTTACGATCACCATCAACGACATGCTGCTGCCGATTCTTCCACGCAGGTGAATTGGGTTGGGGGTGGCCGCTACCCTAGTGGTCCTGTTTCCGCTCCCCCTCCTTACGTCGATCACCAGAAGGCCATTACCATTCGTAACGACGTTAATCTCAAGAAGGAGACTTTAAGGGTCGAACCTGACGAGGAGAACCCCGGCCAGTTCCTTGTCGCCTTCACCTTTGATGCCACTGTTGCCGGAAGGTATCGGTTTTGTTCTGTTTGAATTTTATGTTCCAAAAAATAAATAATATATATAGGAACTATGTTTGGTTTTTGATCGTGCTCTGAATGTGTTGGAGGCGCCTGAGTCGCAGTTTTTTAAGCTCTCTAATTGGTCGTTCTCCACAAATGGTCTCTGACTCGTTCTTTTTTTTTTTATTTATTAAATTTATTGACGACCTATATTATTACCTATTTATTCATTCCTCATTGATTTTTTTCTGTTTAAATTGACTATTTATTTGACGACTTAAGCAACTAGGTTTTATTTGAAG